>MU222185.1:203420-224930 GCA_018584345.1 Thuja plicata | reverse complement strand
TATATATGTATATATATATATGTATACGTATATATATATATATATATATATATATGTATATGTATATGTATGTATATATGTATATATATGTATGTATATGTATATATATATATCTTATATATACATATATATATATATATATGATGTATATATAATTTATATGTCATCTCAATGATTGTCATCAATATTAATAATGTTGCATGATAATAGAGGAGGATAGATATCAAATGTTTAAGGTCGATAGGCCACTCAAACATGTGATTTCATCAATTGGAATCATCTGATCGAAGCTACAATCATTAACACAGTTTACACATTTGCACATCTATTTATGTCAAATAATTCCTCAAAACCTTCAACTAACAAAATAAACCTAATTCAAACAAAATTGATCATGTAAGAACCTATAGTAAACACGCACCACTATAGGAGTTAAAGGGGACCCAAATAAATTACGTACATCTTGCTATGTTGATCTAAATGAATTGCACGAAACAACACAACCTCCAACTTTGACATCAAATAAATCAATGTAGATCTTCAAATTCCATAGTAAGACCCATAAAAACATCTAATCTCAACCTCCAATGTATATCAAGACCAAAAAACTATGATCCAACCAAGATAAACCAACTGAGTCAGCGAAGGACCAACACCAACAACAATGCCAAGAAGTATAACATCAAAAATTCACTTGTAGAGAAAACCAACACTTGATACCTAAACTAGAACACTACACAAACAATCTGAACATTTCCCCTAAGAAGAACAACAAAAAAAACTAATGCAGAGAAATGCAAAGCGTTCTCCGTACCAGTCCTTATAGGAAACCTTACTGTCGGCAAGCTACAACAACCAAATTGTTGAGGAACTGAGAATACACAAATACAACATCTACAGAGCCTAGACATTATATCTAAACTGCAATCCATCATCTTCAAATGTGGAGGAATGCAAAGCATTCTCCCATAAATAATTTAAATACACTTTCCTGCATATTCATGCTTCCAATATTATCACCTTTCAGAAACACCACAAACTCACTTAATATCATTACCGGAGATCATATGAACATTTGAACACTCATTTCTAGACCTCTATCAATCACTAAATATAAGATTGACATCAATGACAACACTGAAATCATATTTCTAACATTCTCCCCCTTCTTACATTGATGACAATACCAATGACAAACACAATCAATGCACAACACTACAACTATCATCAACACAAACAAATTTAATATCAATAAAAATGCAATGCAATATCTACATATTTCTAATAGGCTCTTTACACTTTGATACATCTACCTCATTGTGATAGGTTCCTTCTCCAACTTCAGAGAAACTTCGCCCTTCTTTTGGGTCTCAGGAACTCCAGCTGATACTTGAGACATTGGTGTACCTACATATCCAATAGATAAAATTAGTAGCTCAAAATACCATTTTAGAATCATTTCACTAAACATACTCTTTTATTCCTCGGAGTTTTAATGCTTGAATTTTTTGGGCTTCAAAATCCCTAGGAGTCTGTGCAATCACCTCAAATTGGTCTAGTAAACCAAGAGCCCCTAATCTTGAATAATCGACTCTAAAGATTAATCAAATAGGATAAAGTCCTAATCAAAGGCATTGAATCTTATACCTAGACCTGATTATGTGAGTAATTTGATCTATAGGCTTGCGTAATTAAAGAAATCATCAATTAATCCCTAATCAAACATCAAGGCTAGTTAATCATTAAATTGAGTCATTTAATTAAAGGTCCTAGTACTTTTAATTCAATGAACCCATTTTCTAGACTTTCTAAGTAAAGGGAATTAAATAAATCAACTAAATTGCCTCATCCTCCAACAAGCAAGAAAGCACAAATAGAGCCAATTGAACAAATCACATGGATTGACTCACATGGATCAAGAAAGGGAGAATATCAACCCTTCACCAAGTTTGAATCCCAACCACCCAATCTCATGGAATTCCTATAAAGCCAAGCTCATCCTAAGATTAGGAGAGAAGAGAGTTAATTTTTAATAACAATTCTATAGTATCAAATTCCATTTAGTTTTTAATTGTGCATCTTAAATGGCTTGAATTGCATCATAGTCTCTTTTTCGATCAATTCAATTCTTAGAATCATGATACTTAACTCTTAGATGCATTTGTAGATTAGATTTGGCATTTCTAGCTTGATTTGTGTGGTTTTTAACAAGATCTCGATTAAAGTATGCATTTATTGCATCATGCTCAATTGAATCTTGTGTTTTAAGGCAGTCTGGTCATTGATCTAACATGTTTAATCTGAAAGCATTTTTAATAGACCAAAATCACCTTAATTAGGAAGCAATAGATCGATTTATAATGGATTTCTTTTCTATTTTGATGAATTTCATTGATACCAACTCATTAATGCAATGATTTGTTGAAGTGTTGTGTGCAGCTTTGCAGGTCCACATTTCACACACACATTTTTGGCACCCACCGTGGGGCTAGAAAATTTGGCCTAATTTCTTTCTCAATCCCTAGAATTTCCAAGTCACTCCCTCAGGCATATCATACGGATTGGTAAAGTGTATCGTACAAGACAACTTCAGGTAAAAATTTCACACTAAGCATTATTTTGTATCATACAATAATATGGTGTAGAGGAAAGTATCATTTTGGCATCTGAGAATAATCATATGATAATATGGTTATTTGTTGATCTTTGCATTATATCTTTTCATCTGGTAAAGAGTATCGTACAACATACTATCTTTTAAGAAAGTGTCATTTCATCCAGTAAAGGGTGTTGTACGATTTTATGGTGAAATGAAATAACTTTGTTTTATCATATCAGAAACAGTGAGCTATTTGCAAGGTTCAATTGACAAGATTTTTCAGTTACTAATGTTAATCTTGAATGTTTGATGGTTTTGTTGAGAGATTTCACAACCTTACTGGTGATTGCAAGTCGTTTGTCCAAGAATTTTCTTGCCAAAGTCCTCAAAAGTGCCAACAAACCTTGTCAAAACTACTAATGAATCTCTGGATGTAGGTTACCTTTGATTACTCAAAAAAACTACTAATGATTTCATTGCAAGTTGCCTTTAATTACTCAAACAAACTACTAACGATTCGATTGAAGGTTTCCTTTTGAATATCAATCAAACAAACACTTGTGTATTCATTTTTTTATTTCTAGGCACATAGCTAATTAGTGATGGTTTGTTTGTGATTTGTCAAGCATTCGGGGATTATGCTCTTTTCCATTCTTGGAAAATTAGAAACCTAGAAGTGGTTGATTCTTCATTTGCAAATTATCTATGGGGCATGAAGGCATGTCTAACATGTTTGGGAGAAACAAAGTGGAGTAGGAGAGTATGCTCTTTTCCCTTTGGGAAAATCAGAAATCCCGACTTCACCTTTGCTATCCACTTTTCATTTTCATGTATTACACAATGGCAACCAATCTTTCATTTTCCAAGATCTGTTGTTTCTAGCCTCCATAGATTTTGCTTCTCTCTTTCTATGACGGGTGTTTGCATGTAGGTGATTCTTGGGAGCTGTAGGGTTGAGTTTTCATCAACTCCAATAATATGTTGGTGATATTATTTTTGGTGAAGATGAAGATGTTTGCAAAATATTTGCAGAAGAGATGTAGAAAGAATTTGAGATGTCAATGATTGGTGAGTTGACATTTTTTCTTGGTATTCAAGCTACTCAGATGAAAGATGGTATTTGTTTTTCTCAGACCAAGTATATCAAAGAGATGTTGAAAAATTTTAGTATAGAGATCGCTAAACAAGTTGGAACCCCAATGGTTACTGGTTGTCATTTAATCAAGAATTATGAGTATTCAAAAGTTGATCAAAAACTATATAGATCTATGATTGGTGGATTATTGTACTTGACTACTTCAATACCATATATAATGCATGCAATTTGTTTAGTTACAAGATATCAAGCTAAACTAATGCAATCTCATGACAAAGTAGTAAAAAGGATATTCATATATTTGAAAGGGACTCTGAATTTTGCTTTGCAGTATAAAAGGAATAATGGTTTCACTTTGAATGCTTACATAGATGTTGATTCAGCTGGATGTATTAAATGACAAAAGAAATACAAGTGGTGGTGCACTTTTCTTGGGAGACCGATTGGTCTCTTGACTAAGTAAGAAACAAGATTCAGTGTCATTGTCAATAGCAAAAGAAGAATATATTGATGTAGAATCTTGTTGCACGCAAGTGATGTGGATGAAGCAAACTCTAAGAGGTATCAAGGTAATGTATGATGAAGTTATTCCTATCATGTGGACAATACAAGTGCAATTAGTGTTTCAAAGAATCAAGTGATGCATTCAAGGATTAAACACATTTTTATCTAGTATCACTTATTAAGAGAGAAGGTTGTAGAGAAGGAAGTCAGATCCAAGTATGTTCCTACTAAGGATTAGATTGTAGATATTAACACCAAGGCATTGTCGAAGGATACTTTTAAGTATCTCCAGCATAAGTTAGGGGTTATTTGTCCATCCTACTTCAAACTTGATGCAAAAATTAGTGCATCTTTCCAGAGGGAGATTCAAGGTCTATCTTTTGTCTCCAAGATTGATGTGGTGGCTGCTCTCAGGAGGAGCAAAAAGGTTGTGGTTTTCTTATTGCGGGAGTGTTAAAAATATATGGAAGACAAAGATATACCTAATAGAGGAGAGTTGCAGATGAAGGAGGAGTTATTTTGAGAGTTGTTTGGAAAGTTGCGCCCTTTGTCCTTGATGTTAAAGGGGGAGAAATATATAGTTGGAGAGATAGTTTCTGATTGGTGGTACAAGTGTTGTCACTAATGACAAAAGGGGAGAATGTTGGCAATATGCAGATATTGAATTGTGTTGTTAGTGATGTCAAACTCATTTGTGTTGATGACAATTGTTGAGTTGTGCATTCATTGTGTTTGTTGTTGGCGTTATCATCAATGACGAAGGAGGAGATTGTTAGAAATATGAGTTTAATTGTTGTCATTGATGTCAACCTGATATGTAGTGATTTATAGAGGTCCAAAATGAGTGTTTAGATGTTCATATGATCTCTAGTAATGATATTGAGTTTCTAGTATTTCCGGAAGGTGACGGTATTGGAAGCTTGAATATGTAGGAAAGTGTATTTGAAACCTTTATGGGAGAATGCTCCACATTCCTTAGCATTTGAAGTTGATAGCCTGTGGTTTTGGATATAATGTCTATGTTTTGTGGATGTTGCGTTGTTGTGTTTGCAGGTTCTTAGTAGTTCAGTAGTTAAAGTTGGTTGTTGCAATTTGAAGACAGTGGTTGTCTATCGACAGTGGTTGTCTAAATGCTCTACATTAGTGTTTCTTGGTAGCTTGGAGGATGTATTTAGATTGTTTGTGCAATGTTCCAATTCAGATCCCAAATGTTGGTTTACTCCACAAGTGAAGTTGTGATATTTCATTTCTTGGCATTGTTGCTTATGTTGGTCCTTAGCCAACTTGGTTTATCTTGGTTGGATCATGTTCTTTTGATTTGGATATGCATTGGAGGTTGGGTTTAGATATTTTTATGGATCTTATTGTGGTGTGTGAAGATCCACATTGAGTTATCTACATTGGATAATGTTTTTGGGTCGACTAGTTAATGTGTTGCATTGTATATCTACACTTTGTATTTGATGTCGCCTTTGGGTTCGTTTGGATCAACTTAGGAAGATGTGTTGTGATGTATTTGGGCCACTTTAGCACCTAAAGTGGGTCACATTTACCATAGTTTCTTATGTGACTGACTTTGTTTGAATTATTATTATTATTATGTTTGTGGCCACCTAGTTGAGGGTTTTGAGGAGTAAGCAGATATAGATAAATGTGCATGTGTGAATTCTAGTGTGGATGATGGTGGTGTATTGTCATTCTTACCATTCGATATTGCCATTTTTACCTCCATTCGATATGGAGGTGTATGGCACCTCTAAAAATCTTTCTAGAGATTGTCATTCGAGTGCTAGACAACACATCCAACCCCTAACAATCTCGAGTTACCTTTAGAGGCTCCATCAAAATTAATTTTGATCCAACCCATCTTCAAGGTGGACCACACCACCATCTCATTCGACTTTGAACTACAATGATGCATTTTTCTCCCCCTAGTTAGTTTTAGTCAACTAGTTATGCACTGTGAATGCTCTATTGTAAGTTTCTAGTTTGCAGGTGGGTGGTGATTTTTTTTGGGTGTCTTGGTATGGGGTTGTTTTGTTTTTGTCCCCATGGTTACAATGACTGGCTTGTAATTATCTATACTATTAATAATATAAATATATAGCATTACCAATCAAAAACAACAAAATTAACTTTAAGGCTAGTGTAGCAAATCTCATCACTATGCTCAACAGATCCTTTGGTAAAGAGGAGGCCAAGCACTATTGCCCATGGATGTATACCTACATTGCATCCATTTTGAAAGGGGAAAGCTTCTATGATTGTACCCAGTTGATCTATGATCAATTGTGTGAAGTACAGACCATCAAGAAGTTCTTTATGACCTCATATGTTGTATGGATGGTAGCAAGGAGAGAAATTTCCCAAGACAGGATACTAAGGGAAGAAAAGGAGATGTCCCTAGAATGAACGAAGTCTGGGATTACATCACCCAGTTTCCCGAAAGTAGCCAAGCACCACTACAAGAGGATTAATGGTGCATTCTTCTATGCTTAATCAAATAAAAAGAGATGTTGGACATAGAATGTCCAAGGACTCCATGAAACTTATTTCTCAATCGGGAAGTTGATTCAGAATCCCAAATCAACCTACATCGAGCTTAATGGTTTCCACTAGAAGCCAATCTTCCTCACACACTGTTGTGATAATAGGGTAGTCCTCCTAGAATTCACAAGACGAATTGCAGAGGTGTGGGCTCTTTTGACCTCAAAACACAAGCCAAGAGTGAAGTTCCCAATCAAATTGGGATCTATATTTGTGTCAATGTATAGGTGACCAAAACATGTATCTTTGAATTGGAAGCTCTAAATTTTGGTACTTATGAAGAGAGGAATAATTATGACCCCATGGGCAAGTTAAAAGCAGAATTATGACCAAGCAATTCTCAGCCAAAAGTTGTGACTACTAATAATCAGGATGGAATTTAACTGACAAAATACCAAGCAGAATTGATAAGGCCTGCAAAAGAACAGGGCAAGCAAAAGAAAGAAGAAAGCCAAGACACAAGTTTCTTCCGTTCAACGGGTGCCTCTGAAAGAAATAATGCAACAAGTGCCCAATGTAGGTGGAGAAAGGCAACCAGCTGGAGGATCACATCAGGCCAGAACGACTATCTCAAAGGAACCATCTACTAAAGTTGAACCTATATATGATGCTCCCCCATAGCTAGCTTTAAATTTTGAGAAAGGGAAGAAGGTTGTAGTAAAGAAAATAAGCCTTCAAGATATTTAAAACTGAAGTTGACATGCCAAGAAAGCCCAAGAAGGCAAGAACATTATATGCCACTTCAAGAAATGACAAAGGGAAAGTAGTGGCAAACATAGCAACTTCTGCAAATAAAGATGATAGAGGCTTGTCTCTCTCTGACTACAAATAACACAAATTAATTTGGTTAAATGGGCCAGGATGGGAGAGCTTGCTTCATTTGATGTGCTACAGAGACTATTAAATCTAGGATGCAGAAAGACCATCAATCAAAAGAAGAAATCAAGGAGTATCTAGTCTAGTATGGGTAGTTCATCGAAGAATTGGGTAGCCCCTTAGCTAAGCAAGCTTTTGAGACAGATGTACCCACCCTCATTCCAAAGGCAAAGGTGGATTCTTTATATGTCATGAAGGAAAGGTAACAGTCCTAGATTCTTTGTCTACCCAACAATTGGGTAAGATAAGATTATTTTTTACTAAAGCGTATGATGTTTATGAAGATGCTAATAAAATTGAGGTGGAGTTAGCTGCATTAGCCGGTCAATGGAATAGTGACCTCCCCAAGTATGAGAGGCATCACTGCTCAAGGAGAGAGTTGGATGAAGAGGAGATCCAGGAAGCAGATATTTTGGGAGATGAGATTTTTGACTTCATAGAACTTTAATTATGAATGCATACTCTCCCGTGTACATGGAATATTCCAATTTTGAGAGTTTTGTAACAGATAATATCGGCCCTCATTTGTATACAGAGGATAGAGGCAGACTAGAACAAAGGGAGGTATCCTGGCTGAGTGGGATAAGCTGTTTAAAAGCAAATTTGCTCCAGGAAAAAGGCTGGCCCAACAGGTACTTGAACGCATGAACCTGATTTTGTCCTCGGATCAAACTACCAAATTTGTCTCTTTAATAGAAAAAGATATTATAAATTAAAGGAATCCGTAAGAGTGGCCAAATTCAGAGTCAATTGGAATTTGGGTGGATGCTCCTGATCGAGAACCTCTGAATCATTGCTTAACAAACTATGAAGAATATAAGAAACAAGGACAATCGGTATGATTTTGAATTTAAAAATCAATGGATATTCTTTTGATTTAAATTCTTTATCACTTGAAAATAGACATAAAAGCAGTGAAATAAGTGGTCATAGTACGCCTTGGCAGCATCAATCAGTTTAGAACAGCTAACTTCAAGTTCCTCAAGTCTCAAAATGGCAAGTTTCCTCGTGAAAAGGTGGGACCTCATACACAGCTGTTCTCTTTAGTTCAGAAATAAGCTTAAATTCTATTCTTGGGTTTGATTACAATCTTTTTATTTTTTACTATAGTTTAAAGATCTCCATGTCAAACACTTCAGTTCGCCTCATCTTTTGGCAAAGTATCCTCATACAACAGTTGTACATTCTATTTTCACTTTAGTGTGGATGCTCCTTCGATTCTTCTTCCTTTGTGGCGCTAAAACTTCAAAATCTTTTGGGAAAGTCTTCTATTTTGGAACTCTTAGTTGCCGGTCAGTAACTTGCATGTCGGGTATGCCTCTTAGGAAGATAAGTTTTGGTGGGTGATTTTTAAGAAAGTATTCTCTAAAAATGTAAATACAAAACTCATTGTAAAGGTCTGAAAATTGATGATGGGAGATCTTAGTGAGTTCGTAGATTTGAGTATTTCTGCTTTCAAGTATTTCTGTTGTTTTTAAGGACACTTTATGGAAGATTGTAAGCGAGATATTAATGATTTACCGGTACACATTGAAAGATTAATGGAAATGAAGCTCCTGGTTTACTATTTTTCTGGATATCTCCTGTGATTGTTTGGTATCATTTTTTTTCTTTTAACTTTCTTAATCCAGAATAAATGTCAAGTTAATGAAATGAACTTTCTTTTCATAATCAATCTATGCTTTTATTATGGTAGTTGAGGTTGAATAATGAAAGTGAACAGAAGAGTACTATGATTGTTTAAAGTTTGGATTTCGTTTTTATGTTAAGGTTGATGGTTTTGACATGTTAATGGATTAAATGCGTAAAGATTTTTTGGGGTTTTGTTGACACTGTTGGTAAAGGAACAATATTGATCATTTCATTTCTCTTGCAACCGGTTCTATCTTTCATTATTTCTTTTAGTTTGCTAGTTTAAGGAATAAAATCAGAAGTTATACATTTTTAGTTTGAAACCATTATGCCCCTTGTTGAACAAGTTGTCAAGAGCACTTGGTTGTCCAATATTGTTGTGACCCAACTAAAAAGACATGGGAGGTTTAAAAGATTATGCTCTTTTGGATTGGAAATAACTTACAAGTGAATGTATTATGAGCTATAGCAAAACATTAAAGATGGTTGAATTGTTGTTTCAAATGGAAATGAGAATTGACGAAACACAAGTTGGAATTTTTATGGATAAACATTGAATTTGTGGTAAAAACTTCCAAAACTCTTTTAAACATCGCGAATTTAGCATAAACCGGTCTTAAGAAAACAGGAGGGAATCATCTAAAATAGTGTAATGGTTATCTATAATCTACCAGTGCAAAACAAGTGAGGTGAAAATTATTATTTTTTGTTAAAAAGCTCCCCACACCTTCGGCTATGAGAATAAGCAAGGAGAGAAGAGATCAACTTAATGATCATAAAAGGAATAAAAGAAAGGATCAAGTGAAACGTTGATGCGGACAATGAAATGTGTAAAAGAGACGCCCGCAGTTATCCATGAAGAAGTATCAGCCAATTACTAATCTTTTCCAGGAAAATTCGTACGTTTAAATTGAATATATCAGACAAGTACACACTTTCTTTACAATATTAAGATTTCAAAAATCATTCATTCATTGACATTTTATTTATACACAAACATAAGTTTGTAAAAAACACAAAAAATAACCCTTAGCTTGCCCACAAAAATTCATATTCTATGAATAAAGATGCCTTGAATGTGCATAATAGTCGTGTGGTCGTATCTCAGGTTTGTAAAGCATACTAAGTGGAATTATACCATGTTCCCATGCGGCTGCTTAAGTGCAATTTCTGCTTAAATTTAAGCAGTTGGAGTGTCCCCATGTAACATTTCAATCATAAGAAAAGGGTAAATCAGAATCTTTCCCTATTTTAGTGGAGCAGCTAAAGTTTAGGAATTGAATTTAAGCTTTGGAAAAAAGGAGCTAGAAATAAGCAGAAACTGCTTATTGAAAAAATGTTAGGTGGCTCCACATATTTCTTTCCCTCTTTTTTTTCTCCCTGTTTTTTCTCTCTAAATTTAGCTTTAAATTTTATAATTAATAAATTTATTCAAACCTGCTATTAATGATGGCTGCTAAAAAATAAGCAGTAAAATATAAGAATCATGGGACCACTAGCTCCACAATTTGCTCCTAAAAATTTTGAGCAGCCACTGCTAGCCAAAATAAGCTTAGCAGCCGCATGGGGACCTGCTCTTATTGCAAGTAATGTTGCTCTCCTAAAAATGTCTCAAGTTAACTCAGGTATTCAACGTCGGAAATAATATTTTTTCCTGCAGCAGTAAATTCTAAATCTGTGTATAATTAATAATGCCCATTAGCAACTTGAACTACACATGACTAGTAGGAGAAGAAAGATACGTCTTTCTACATTTTTTCTTACTCGCAACTTGGGAATTACTTATTGATGTCTCTAGGAAGGAATAGGCATGAGCACAAATACTATGCTAATTCCAATCCCAGTGGAAGATTCTCAAAATAAAACAAGTCTACAAGCATTGATTCAAAATTTGGGAAGATGAAACAGAAAACAATACCAAGTAGCATTCTGCTTCTTGGAAAAGAGTCTATCTATAGTATATAGCTGGTACATAAAAGACATCAGTTTCTTTGTTCCACCCCATGACAAAAACTTCCACAAAGGCAAATACATATTCTTTGTAATTAACAATGTTTGTGAATCAAATGAGAGAATATTAACCAAAATAATTCTAAGATTCGCATATTAATGTGGCGCTAAAAATCTGTAAATCTGTAAAATGAAAACCAAACTGCTCATCCATGTGCTCATTTAAATAAACTAGCATATAATTTTGGATATTTTTGAGTCAGATTGAGGATTTTATTTAGGAATGCAAATCAAAGTATCAGGCCAAAGCTATTATTTAATGAAACAAATCCCTGCATGTTGGATTTTTTTAGAGAGGAATTATAGCTATTAAAAAACTTAGATGTAAGATTCCAACCTACTGCAAAACCTGTAGTATGGACGCAATAAATCTGACTACTAATACAACAAAAGAACAGTAGTAAGGCTCTCATAATAGCTCCCATATTCGCACAGCAGAAAGATCACATTTCGAGAGTACAAATGTCCTCATCCTGTGAACTCGAAAGCATCTGCCATCTTTCCATCATAAAGCCTATTAAGGAGAAATGATGAGAAGAATTGGCAGTAACCATAGAAATGCTTCAAAGATTAACAAAATTACTTTTTATGGAAGAAGGGCATCAGTTTATTTTTAAAGATCATAATGGTTGGATTTTTTCTCATATGAATGGAAAGGCGAAGTACAAAGAAGCTACTGTTGTCTTCCCAACAAACATATAGTAGTAAAGAGCTAAGAAGCTGCTCTAATCTTCATAAGATCAAGAGCATGCATCAACATACGCAGTTAAACCCACCTAATATTGGCAGAACTCACCCAGAATGGTAATAGGAACTTTTAGAGCTCCCATTCCCTGGTAAAAGAAGAGCTGGGTTTGAGGTGACTTTAGTAAAACCCATAAAACTATCTACAACCTTAAGTAACCCCCATGATAAAGAATACATATGGTGATTTTCTGTGTAGGGAGAGGGGTTTGAAGTTGAAACCACAGCCCACATGAATTTAAAGTTACTGTTAGGTTGGATATGAATGGTCCTATGAGGCCTGGATGGAAATGACTGTTTGTTTTATTACAAAGTTCTCATTCAAGTCCACACTAGAAAATATTGACATAGCTTTCTGCTAATAAACTGGCATGTGATTCATGTTAAAGATATCAAGATCCCAGTAGATAGCCTACTCTCACAGCCATCCCTTGATTGCCATACTGCCAGTTTGGGTTTGGCGCTTCACTGACTTTTGTAGCTGATTTGACACAAAAATGTACAAAACTAAATACAGAACATAGATGATAATTGATAAGTCAATGTTAACTGTCAAATGTTAAAGATAAATAAAAAAGGATTATATTATTGCAACTGCACATTATAAGTCAATACAAAACCTTATATTGCTCTTCATCAAGATCATCGAAGTCATCAGCTGGTTTGTTGGAAACACAAGCAGTACCGGTGCCACTCCCACTAGGTGCACTTGCATGTGATCTTGTGCAGCAGTTTGATGCCTTTCATCCCCAATCACCACTAACAAAAGCTGTTTCTTAGGGTTATTTATTTGTTTGCCTTTTTTCATAAAACTACTTGTCTTTTTGGTACCAAGTGGGTTCTCCGTGTTTGCCCCAGATTCACCCAGGGTCCTCCTATCACTGGCTATGAACCCAACCTGTTCATTTGAATGAACCCAAGCAAACCCAAACCAGACAAAAACCAGGATCAGAATTCAGTAAAGAGGGTCCAGGTTTGGCCAGTGTTCTTGAAGAGCCTAATATCAGACCTTAACTGTTGAGCTGATTCCACAAAATTCTAAACCTGTACCACAGGAAGTTTTAAGACTTCCCTGTTATAAAATTATATACAGAAGGATAGATACAGCAGCTATCACATGAAAAATTAGTTACTGCAATAATTTTAATAATCAGTGGAAGTAGAAAGACATTTACAATATTTGATCAGAATTGAGAGATCTGAGCACAATGTAACAAACAAAAGTTAATTACATAGCACTGACTATAAACCCTGTCTCGTGTCTATTTGAACTGCACTCAAGTCCTGGCCAGGGAATTTTACACTTTAGCATGCATCAACTCTTACGTATTGTTCAATATGTATAAGTAACTGTAAAAAGCCTATTAAAAGAGAGCCCTGCGCATGTAATTATGTACAAGGTAAAGCCAAAAATGGAAATATTGTTTGAATTTTAGCAAGCATCTAAAGTTTGAATAGTGCTAATGGCTTGGGGTAAGTAGTATTACCCAATGAGGAAATGTAGAGTAGGAATCAAACTTAGAGTGATGCATAGACCTAAGCCCACCCATCTGTGTGTCACCATGGGTGAAACTTGAAATGGGTTGAGTTTAACCATAATAAGAATCCGAACCCATCCGCACATTTGCTACAGGCTCTGTCCTAATACATAACCTTCACATTTTTGGCTCAAAGGATTTAAAAAGCAAGGGTTAGGGAAGAAAAATTTTCATATCATAAGCCTGTATCCATTCCCCAGATTAAGGGGTGCCTTTTTTATAGCCATGGGAACATCTAAAGCTAGAGGTCAAACTAATCACAAGGCATTGAACTGAGCCCACCTATATGTCCCACCACCAGGAAGGTAGGGGTCAAACAAAACAATATGAAGGAGCTAAGACCACCCCCATTTCTCGACAAAGCACTGTGCCACTAACAAATAGTGATGCATATAGCAATCGAAGGCAAAAAAAGAGCCTCAAAAGCATGTGTCAAGTAAGACTGGAAAGAAATCTCAATGGGGCTTCCATAGAGGAACCTGTGGTTCAAATTTCATATTTGGATTAATTTTCTAATCAAGTAGTAAACTGCATTCAATTATGGGTGCTGTCTAAAACAACATATAAGCCTAATTGCAATTCCTAGGTGGTTTTGACAGAATATATGCCACTGGATTATTAAATTCTAAGCCAAAATTTTCCCCAATAGAGGGACATTTATGAAAAATACACAAAGCATCTTATGTTAGAATTACAAATCCAAATAAGGCATTGTACTTGCAGACTGGACCATCACATGCCACCAAAATGGTAGTCAGAACTTGAGCGAAGATCAAATAATCTTGGAAAGTAAACTGTGATCCTTCGAATAACTGAAAAAGTTCAAAACTAAAACACTAGAATATAAATAATTAGAACCTAAGCCTAAATATTCCCCAATAGCAAAAAATACACAAAGCATCTTACATTAGAACTCCGAATTCAAATCTGAAAACAAAGCATTGTAATTGCAGATTGTACCATCACCAAAATGGTAGTCAAAACTTGAGAGAAGAAGATCAAACAACATTGGAAAGCAAACCAAGATCCTTCAAATAATACTCAAAAGTAATTAAGTTCAAAATTAAAACACCAGAAAATAAATCATTGGCAATCACAAATCCTTCAAACCTCCATACCGTTCACGCAACTTCAAGAACTGTTTTTCATCGTCCGTTGATTAAGGTAGAAGAAAACATTTTCAAGAAATATACAGCCATCCTTTGAGCATGGCATACTTTGAAAACTTTTAGTCTGCAAAATGTATAAACCATAAGCTATCCAATACCTCTCGTGTAAGGAGGATGGTGCTTCTCATATGTGTTTTACCTTTTTGGTAACATGTTTAAGCCTGAAGGATAAATCACTTCAATGCCAGTCATCAGCTGAAGATCCGTCTCATCCATATCGTCAATATGAGGCTTTGAAGAATGTAAAACTTCGGTATATGGTGCAGATGAAGTCTCCAGACAATACACAGAAAATAACCATTGATGCACAACATGATAATATTACAGTTTATGTGGCAAATACACAGAACTTCTTTTTAAGAAACAGATTTGCCAAGGAAAAAACATTAACAATTGCATTCATGTAGCACAACTTCTAAAGGACAAGCTCACTTACACCATTCACTAAAAGCACACACGTCAGACATCTGCATAAGTAACCACAACCATTTTTATCAATGGCTGCATTTTTCTCTCCTTTAGAAGTTGTGTTCCAAATACAGCTCATTCACAGGCAATTTTAGTACCAAAGCTGGTCAAGCATATTGCAAATGCCTGAAATGCTGAGAGAGGCTGTCTGTAGTCCATTGTAAACATGTCCTTCCCAACCTTGCCAAACTGAAGGAGAACCACATCCTGATCAACTTGTGTTCCTGGTCGGCTGGGATCCATTGCAGCTACTAACTGGAAATTCTTTACAGAAGCCACAGTTACACGTCCATGAAAATTCAAGCACCAACACTGTAGTTGTTCATGCCATCTTGGAGCCTTGTTCTTCAATATCATTGGCCCACTTTTTCGAACAGGACTGTTGCAGGATTCTGAAACACTACTAGATCCTTCTGCATTCAATCCAGTCACTGGTTTATCAGTTATAGAGTTTGTGGACTCTTTACAGGTTGAGGGTGTCTCTCCATGCTCCAAAGTTAAGAACGGTACAGATTGGAGTGTGCAATGCATCCGTCTGGGACCCCTTGAGCCCAGAAGATTAAATTTGTAAGCTACCTGCCCAGCATTATAGCTTCCAGCAGGAAGTCGAGGAGAGACTTGTTTTGATGCCATCCGTCGACTAGCTCGATTATTTGAGATTTTTGCACCATTGTGTGGGGGCTGACTATCATAAACGGTAAATTTGGTCCCCAGGAAATCAGAACTGCAATGACAACACAAAACAAATTCAGGATAAATGCCTTAACTATGGAATATCCTAGAGCTATCGAAACAAAACAGAAATTTCAATCCAAATATTTATCACAACTAGGACAGCTGATTTAAATTGCATCACAAGATAAATTCTGATTCTCATCCATATTTTTTCTTAAGTTTAACATTCAGCAACAAGCAACATATTTCAATAAAAGCAGATTATTGATCTATCATTAGTTGTGGGGGAAGCATAATTTGTCTAGAATTAATTCAGAATATGAGTTAATTAGTACAAAATTCAGGTACGAATTCTGCCATGTAAAATTTCAACATTAATTCTGAGCACTATATTTAAGTTGGCTACTAATGCTGCACTGAATTTTAGCTACAAATGAAATTTGACAACAAAAATCATTTTAAAATTAACAAACCCTTAATGTTCTCAAGAAGAAATTCAAAATTTCATCTATGTTTTATCTACATTTCCTATGATGAATTCAAACTACTTTTCTCTTACATTGGTTTTGATCACTTGTTTGTTTGAGAAATACTCACAAATAATGCTATCTGTGGTAGGTCTTATTTCTTTACGTGAGCTTTTAGCAAACTATAAAGTTCATTTCTCGACCAGATTTTTTTTAAATCTTTTGTGGATCCTGCTGTTTTCTAGTTTGTATCTTATGTGACATGTTTCATCCCTACCTTTAAGACCCAAATATGAAATATATCAGACAGGAAGCATTTAATCAGTCAAATGAACCAGTTCAAGTTACTGGGTCCTTCAAAAAATGCCAACATCACTGTACTGGATGGGACAGGTTTGGAAGCAAAGACGGAATGGGCCCAGGTTTGACCAGAATACAGCTTTGTTGCCTGAAAGAACCCAAACTATACCCAACAAAATTCGTGGATTTAAAATAAAAAATGTCAGAATCTTAATAATAATGATTTTCTAAAGAGAATACAGTTTGTTTTCATAAAGTGAAACTGGAAACCTATTTTGAAACCTTAAAGGTGGCATAAAACACCTCATTTGACAAACAGAAGAGACAAAAACCTCCAATATTATTCGAAGTTGCCATTCTTCATTCCTAAAACTTGCTGGTGTTTCTAAGGTGAAAGTTTGTAATGGCTTGGTTGTGCTTGTTAAGTGCTATGAGAGGGAACTAGCTTGCATGAAGACATTTATCAGCAAAAGGTAAGTTCAATTTTAATTTGGGATTTTCTCAGAATTTTTCCAAGTTCTTTTGAATTGTTTTCAGGTATTCTGGGTTTTTTTTAACTTTAAAAAACAGGTTGAATGTTCTTTTAAATTTTTTATCACTTTAATTACTCGTAAACAGTCTTTTTTTGTTGTTTTCTAAATTTTTTGAACATACCCTATGGTTACATTTACAATTCTTACATTTCCTTAAAGCAAGAGTTCATACAAAATAGTTGCTACTTCTAGTGGATAACCAGTGGAAAGAGGGCCCAAAGGGTCAATTAATTGATTTCCGATGACACTTGGCTAGATTATTTAGAATATCCTCTTAGTTTCACAAAGCCCATCATGAGTGTGATTAGGTTCGCTGATATGGATCAATCATGTTTGGAAGAATGGATGATGTCATGGACTCCAAGATAAAAAAAATAAGGGTCATAATAGAAAATAAGGAGAATGGTCCTACAAAAATATTTTTCGAAAAGGTGAAAAATGTTAATATTTAGCATTAGAACAAGACTATTACACACCTCTCCTTGCATTTGTAACATCTCCCAAATATTATAGCATGACTATACTTTCTTTGCCTAGAAGGGTGGCAAGGTCTGCACTATGAAGAATCTTGTCAAATCCAGAATAAAATACTGTTATGAATTCGTTTGGCAGCTTCATCTTGTCACAAAATCATGGTCTTAGCACTCTTCGAGACAAGTACAAGGATGCTCATACATGGTAGTACCTCCATGGGCAATGTTAGATTTTCCTCCAACCTCTTATAACAAAAATTCTATCGCAAGTAGACAATTTTTAGTTTTTAACATTCTTACCATTCTTTCACAGCTACATATTACATTTTACAGTTAAATATATTGTAGACTGTCTCCAATTTCAACAGGTTGCAAATTCTTCTTCAGCTGAGTGGAATTGTAATACATGCTCCCTTATTCACTCAGTTCAGTGCAACCAATTAATTGCAAAGTAAAAAGCAAAATATTTGGTCTACATACCTTCCAACTTGCACTTCCTATCACATAAGAAAGTCCAGTACAAGGGGCAATGAAGAACTACAATGTAGCCTGTGCGCATGCTAACTTGGATGCATCTATTAGACAACTTGCCACAGTCAATTTATATGACAAGGCAGCTCCTACACAGGATGTAGCTAGTGGGAATGGCACTGCAGTTGCTTATTGTTCAAATGAACCGAGTGATAACTTTGATGTTCTCGATGAAGAGTAGGATGGTGATTATTGATTGTATAATTGTATTTACAATTTTTATTAATTTGGCATAAATGATCTAACGTTAAATTAATAGAACCATCAATTATCTTTACCACAATCGACTAAATTTTAAATTCTATATCTTTTTTGGGCAAATTATGGGTATTTTTATATATACTATCATTGTAGCCAACCAATACCCTGCTGGGGGGAAACAATTGATGTACTAGTGTACCCAAACTCCAAACAGCATCCCATACCCAAACTGGCAACTTAGATTTTATTGCATGGATATGACAACGGCAATCTAAGATTTGCTACATCACCAAATTATTTTCAATGATTGATAATTTGATGATATCATTGCATATTAACAACAAATTATCAAACTAATCAGTTTATTTGCAATTTGTTTCAATTTTAATAGTTTAATAAATGTTTATTAAAAAATCCACAAAAAGAGCTTGTAATTTATTTTAAAAAATCATCATAAAAAGGTTGCAAGATATTTTTCTGGATTCAACTGTGTAAATTTTTGCATCAACATTTAGGAGCACATTCCATGATCCATCATTAGGATGAAAGTGAGCAACTGCAGGAGAAAAATGAAACTTTGCAAACTTTTATTTCTCTCCTGCAGTTGCTCACTTTCATCCTGATGATGGATCATGCAGTGTGCTCTGAAACATTGATGCAAAAATTTACACAGTTGAATCCAGAAAAAATTCTTACAATCATTCATGGACTGTGGCAATCTAATAAGTTTAATCATGCGAAGGTATTTTTTTCTCAAAAACAAACAGAAAAAACAATTATATTGTTTTTTCCATTTTTTTGTTTTTTCACAAAAATTTGTTTTTGTTCCTATTTGGGATTCTAAGAAAATTATGATTTGACAAACAAAACTCCTTATTTTAATATTTTCCAATTGTCACAACATCCCCTTTTCATAATTAAAATAATTTGAGGGGCCCTTAACCTATATCTTTGTATTCCATAGGCTAAGGGATAAAGCTAGGGAAATGATTAGGACTTTTAATATTTTAAGATAGTCGTAATAACTTTAATTAAATCACTGTAAAAGACTAACTTAAATATTATTGTTATAAAATGAGCCATCTAAATAGGACACGAAAAGGCCTTCTGTAATAGTTTAGCAAGTGTTTTAAGTGAACATTTTTTAGGGGACTTTTTGAAGGATGAAAAGCATTCAAAATAAAAGGAGCCAAAATGGAGCTTATAAAACAAGGAGAATTGGTCAAAGAAAAGCATCTATTTTTTATTGAAATCAAACTCTTTTTCAGAGCTTGAGCACTTGTGTTCATCTTCTCAACCAAGGACTGAAACCCTTGAAGTGCAAGAATTTGGAGGACAAAATCTCTGCTAGTTTACAGTCTGGATTGGAGGACGAAATTCCTTCTTTTGAGGTGTTTTCATTCAAGAATTGCATGTGCAGAAAGTTTCATAATTTATTTCCATTTTCAGTTTGCTATGATGCCCGCTACAGAGTGGTGTCTTTATTTCAGCATTTAGTTTGTTAGAGAAGCTTTTAGTAGAAGATTGTTGATGTGAGCCTTTAGATTTTGTGTGATTCCCATTGTGGTGCAGCCACTCATTGTGACAAGATATTTATGATGGTATTGTTCCAGTATTTCGGTGTTTATTTCTATGTGGTTGCTGTTCCATATTATGTGAGTTTGCTGCTTCACTGCCTTTCAAAAGCTGTTATTATCTCTGCATCTACTGCCATACAGTTTGGTGGCTGTTGTACCATTGCAAGGTGCTGGAAATTATTGCCTCTTTTCAGTCATTCCTTCTTGTTTCAGATTGTTCAAGCAAACAGTCGGCAACATATGTAGTCATTGCCATCATTTGTGAATACTCTATCCTTGCCATCTATGGCTGATTTTTGATAAATTAATTCACGTGTTCAAGGTATCATAACAGTGGTCTGTAATCAGCAATTGTTTGATAAGATTCTACTAAATATTCTTGCATTTCTCATGTGGCACAGCCCTAAAACTTTAACATTTAATTGTGTCCAGCATTGGTGTCAAGGTTTTCATAATAATCATTTGGTCTCAGGGTTTCTATAATAATCATTCTTACACTTCGTGCTGCTATAACCTATTTAGAAATTAAACAGCAGTTCACATTCAATCAAATATTGTTTGAGGATGTCCCCACAGCGCCATGGAAGTTGTGAACCCTGTTAATGGGGAGGTCTTGTGTTCAAAACCTTCCAAGATGGAACGACTTGTGCCTTCAGTGGTTGGTAGAGACATTATGCACGTGCTCGCAAATGCTGGTGGTCGCTGCTGCTCACAGGAGTCGATGCCAGCAGAGAATTGCAGACTACTGACAAAGGAAGAACGGACCCAGCACCGACATAAGAACAGAGGTGGGTTTGACCGACGGAAGAGACATGAGGAGAGCGTACGGAGGGATAAGGAGATTGAAACAGAGTGATAAGGGATTAAGGAGATCATGCGAAGTGATAAGGAGATTGAAACGGAGTGATAAGGGTTTGGAGAGATAAGGACAGCGAAGTGATAAGGGCTTGGAGCGATAAGGGGAAAAAAGGAGTGGAGTCAGAGAGATATAGAAGAAAAAGGAGCTATCAGCACGAGACAAATCTAGGAGGCAGTAATGCCTCGACAGTATCACCACGGGGATGGGGTCCACCAAATGTGACCTCACTGGTTCGGAGCTCCACTCAAAAGCTAAGTTGCCGGTTCGGATTCCGGTTCGTATGCAGGTTCGAGATTCGGGTTCGACATTCGTTCAAAATTTTTTTGGGCTGGGTTCGATTCGTTTTGGGTTCGTTCGTACAAGAAATTTTTATTTTTTAAAATATATATATATATATATGTAAACATATGCAGCAGCAAATAAGTTCATACATGACTATGCTAATAATAAAGCAACATAGCAAAATAGACCACCACATATATTGTTGTTTTAGTTCAAATGACATAACAAAATGCCAATATACACCACCATATCAATGTTTCGGTTCAAAAACAACAATGCCAACATTAATAATCACTCATCAATGATCAAAATAACATCAAAAATCATCAAAAAAGTCTTCATCATTCTGCTGTTGCTGATTAGGCAGCAGATTAGAAGCACAAACAGTGTTACTAGCATTAGTACTAGTAGTGTCAGGCCCAGCCTCAG
>MU222185.1:152835-200399 GCA_018584345.1 Thuja plicata | reverse complement strand
AAAATGCAAAAGAATTTAGAAATGAAAAGAAAAATTAAAAAAATCTGTTTAAAAAACTTAAAACTACCTGTAAGTTTACTGTAGGTAGCCCACGGGCTATGCAAAACACTGAAACAGTGCACTGTAGGTAGCCCACGGGCTATGCAAAACACTGAAACAGTGCACAAGCTGGAGGAGAGACGGGCTATGCAAAACAGTGCACTGTAGGTAGCCCACGGGCTATGCAAAACACTGAAACAGTGCACGCGCTGGAGGAGAGACGGGCTATGCAAAACAGTGCACCTGGAGCTGGAGGAGAGACGTTTTCTTCTACCTGCCGTTTTCTTCTACCTGCAAGCTGCCGTTTTCTTCTATCTTCTACCTGCGGTGAAAATAAAACAAACATCCCTTCACGCGGTTTTAGTTTAGGTTTCACTTGCATAAAAAAATGTGTAAAAACTTCAGTAAAAGTCAACAAAACTGACTTTCGGTCCAAATTCGCTCCGAATTCTTCCAAATTCGTTCCGGGTTCTTGGCGGCTAAAACCAAAGTCGTTGAAAACCGTTTGAAAGTCGTCCAGGGTCCTGCTACCTGACTTTGCAACGAATTTATCAGAGAAAATTCGAATTTGGAGCGAATTCGCACCGAACCCGACTTTGGCGCGAACCGACTCCCGAATTTGGCGTGAAGGCAGCGAATGTGGTAACTTAGCTCAAAAGCCACGCGAAAAAAATAGTTTGACAAAAGGCAAATTTGAGTATTAATTGTCATTGTTTACATCAGGAAATAAGTGTTCAGTAAATTCATCAAGGAAGTTTGTATCCCTCGCATAGACAGGATATAAAAAAAGTATTGCAGGTTTAATCAAAATATTAAAAGGGATGATACAACAATTTTCCATATCAATATTTCTTACAACAGATTTGTCATTCAATAATTTGCAACCTTGGGAATAGCACTTACAACAGAAGAGTCCATCTTCAATATGTAAAATGGATTACATTAGAATAATACAGCAGAAAATTTATCATGTTCCTCTTTTTAAGGCATAAGTAATGTAGTTGAAGTACAAAACAGCTCAACCAATTAGAATCATATTTCTTTGTAAATAATTTTTATAACGATAGAAAGAAAACATTGTGTTCTTAAAAGTTACATTCCACATCAAAAATGGTGCCTGAACCATATTTTATTTGAAACAGCAAATAAAATGAAAATTAATTGACACCTGACTGGAAGGAGATCTCAATTAAAATTTGGACAGAATTTGTAGACACCATCAAGGAGGAATGCTTACTTGTAAGAATTACGATGACAAATGAATAGTATAAAATTTTGCATCAAGGTGAAGACTAGATGATGCAAGATTATACCAACACATTTCATGACTTGTTGGCAAAACTTGATCTACACAATATTGAGTAACATAGAATTCTCAAATAGAACACACTAGCTTGAAGGTTTACATCCATGAAGGAATGGAATTTGCAAATATATAGACATTGGGAGAAGACTGCTGTCTAGCAATCAGTATCAAAGATAGGTTCAAATTAGAAGGCAGAAAAGGAAATATATTTGGAAGTAATGGCATCGAATCCAACAAGGCCAACAACTTTAGTTAAATTCTTAGTCAAAGAAGGTTGTACTAGATAAAGTCTAAGGGCATTTGAAAGTTGTGTGACATTTACAAGAGCAAGTGACACTTAAATGAAGAATGTCATGCTAGACAAGCGCTACTGAACAAGGCACAGACCTTGTTACAAAACTCCAAAACCAGCCCACACATCATCATTGACACCAGCAGCAATGTTAGACAAGGAAATGCAAATCGCAGGCCCATTCTAATCATAACAACAGCATAAGTTTCTTCTTTAAAGTCACGGCAGGGAGAGAATTTATTACACTGACATCTATGTATAAGGAGAACATCCTGACACTTCATTTGGTGTAGGGGTAATCAGAAGAACCTAGTTTCATAGGACATCATCAACAGATTAAGTCTGGAAACAACACCTCACTCCCAAACCACATAAATGGATAGGTATATTGGAGTAGATATTTATGTGTGAAACTACAGTGTCATCTCCCACATGCAATCAAGAGGTTTCAGGACATAACCACATGGCTCCCCAGCTAAGTTACCGATTTGGGTGCGGATGTGAGAAGCAGGTGCGCGGATGTGTGGAAAAAAAATTTGGGGGATGCGGATGCGTTTGGATATATATATATATATATATATATATATATGCAAAGAAATGCAAGAAATATACAAAAATAAATCATTTGAATAACCAGTCATAAAAATAATAAAACAATAATAAC
Source organism: Thuja plicata (assembly GCA_018584345.1). NCBI lineage: Eukaryota > Viridiplantae > Streptophyta > Pinopsida > Cupressales > Cupressaceae > Thuja > Thuja plicata. The sequence continues at coordinate 198,098 of MU222185.1, read as the reverse complement.
TATTAAAAATTTTAAAAAAAGAAATAAACATAAATAAAATTACAAATATTTTTTTAAAAACAATATAAAAAGAGGAAACTAATGAGATTAAATACAATAGATCATTGGAGAAGATATTTTTTGTTACAATAAAATACAAAGCAATTATGAAAAACAATAGTCCCCCTTTGATCATAGCAAACCCACCCAACTCTTAAAAGAAAATAGGTTCAAACAATTCGATAAGGGCATGGCAAAGACTGCACAACAATGAACACAATATGATTATAAATGACCAACATCAACTCACATTCTTGTGCTCTACTTGTTTTCGCATAAGTAGATTTATGCAAAAATTACGGATTCTTAAAAGTTTATATGTTTGACTTGGATGCAACACAATCAACTACATCACCATCACCTTCTAGCTTGGCATAACTTTCTGTACAAGCAACCACTATATTCGATCCATATTCATGTTCTATCATACCCATATCCATATAGAATACGTATGCAAACACAATGTAGTGACTTATTCAGTAATTTTTTCCGAGAATTTAAAATTCTTACAGTTTCTTTTTAATATAACGATTTCATTATCAACATGTTTAATTGCAATTACGATAACCAGTCATAGATGCGCCCAGATGCTCTGTGGATGCCGGCCGGAAGCGCATCCCAAGCATCCAGATGCCTGGGATGCTCTTCCTGCCGGCATCCACATGGCACCCGTGCCGGAATCAGCATCCGCACCCGCATCCGGCATAAACCTAGGCGCATCGGTATCTTAGCTCCCTAGTATTAGTTGGTGTTCTGTACAACCAACATTCTAGGTGGAAAGTCACAATGCCCATCAATTTGTAGCCCACGCCATCATTATCACCATATCAATCAGACTTACAAAATTTAGAGGTGGGCCAATACCAAGATTCACATTTGCTTTCTTCTCAAAACAAGTAGAAGTTCTCTCTGAAGAAAATCGACAACTAAGGGATAAGAACTAAAAGCTAAAGAACAACTTTAATCTTATCATGGAGCAAATTACAAAAATAAAAATAATCTTTTACAATTCAAAAACTCATCAAAGGATTGCTTCAAACAGAGGAAACATGCAACCAAGCTAATGACAAAAACTCCATGCATTTATTCCAAAGAAGAAATGTTGATCAATTGAGCAGAGATAAAGTTGAGCTGAGATAAAGAAGATGTCCACAAAAAAATCCAGAATAGAAATAAAGACGTCATTCAGCAATTTCAAATATAGTAATACACCAAAGAAATCGGCTTCAAGTCAGTAAAGAAAATAGATACACAAGTCAAGCTCTTGGTAAAAATGGCAAGGGAATTGGGAAGCGTCTTGAAGCCAGAAACAAGACCCAAGAATTTGGTTTTGCATAACACTAAGGATTCTACTTAACCCATCATGAGCACATGTTGATCCAATGGCATTCCTTTTTAATATTTTATATATTGTCAGAATCAACAAAAATGCATTTTGGATAGCTTAGCCCAGGAAAGTAGAAAAAAATGACTTCTACACTAAAAATCTATTATGCTCATCAGAAATTAGAACTACAAGCAAAGTTCTAATTGCTTCCCAAGGGATAATTAATCCAAGAGGATATCATTGCTATGGTTGCAACTCCTTCATTGTTGATCAAATCTCAAAATAGTTTAACAAGTCAATAAGCTTGGGTTACACATTAAATTCTAGGGACCTCAAAAGTACGCAATACAAAAACAATGCAAAGGACCATGAACTTGCACATAACAAACATGTTGAAAATTTTGAATCTCATATGAAATGAAATTCTGTATATTTATGAGTTTCATGTCACATCAGATCCCCTTGACTTCTTAGAGAAATCCTTGTCACCTGGCTTTCCAATTACAAGGTAAAATACGGTGTGTTCTAGTTTCAAATATCTTCTCAGAATTTGATTTCATCTTGTCAACTACTTTCAGTTTCAATAAAACTTCATTTCTATGTTCCACGGTGTTTCCAAGACGGGGGGACGGCAGGGGACGTGTTTCCGGGACATTTCCTAAAGAGCCAAAAATAGGGGACCGCAGGGGACGACAGTATACAAATTTTTAAAATGTGTATATGTGTGTGCGTGTGTGCGTGTGCGTGTGCGTGTGGATGTGCGTGTGCGTGTGCGTGTGTGTGAGTTGGTGCGCGTGCGTGTGCGTGTGCGTGAGTCGGTGCGCGTGCGTGTGTGTGAGTGCGTGCATGTGTGGGTTCGTGTGCGTGCATGTGTGTGTGTGTGCGTGTGTGTGTGCATGCATGTGTGGGTTCGTGTGCGTGGGTGCGTGCGTGCGTGTGCGTGCGTGCGTGTGCATGCATGCGTGTATTTTCCAAATATATTATAGATAGAGAGAGGGAAAGAGAGAAACATATGTCAATAATTGATTATTAACAAGACAATATGCAAATAAATTGCCAATTCACAAGTTACAACAGTAGTATAACAACATAAATGATAAAAGCAGCAGTATAACAGCATTATAACAATAGTCTCAAATATCAAAACCATAGTCTATCAATATATATATCCAAATCAAAATGTCTCAAACATGTATCCAAAAGTCTCAAACATCAAAATATAACAGGCTACAAGCACAGCCTATGAAACTAAGCCAAGACAATATGCAAATAAATCACCATTTCACGAGTTACAACAGTAGTATAACAACATAAATGATAAAAGCAGCAGTATAAATCAGTACAACAGCATTATAACAATAGTCTCAAACATCAAAACCATGGTCTATCAATATAAATATCCAAATCAAAATGTCTCAAACATCAAAATATAACAGGCTACAAACACAGCCTATGAAACTAAGCCTCATTCAAGTTATCAAATATCCAAAGGCTCAAAATCATCTAAGTCACTATCTCCCTCTACCAAAAGTGGATCATCCAATTATAATATGTTTTTTTTAATAATTTTTTAAAAGTATGTTTAGTATGATGAATATTAAAAAACTTAAATTAAATATTAAATTTATAATTTTAATATATTTTAATATTTATGATTTATATATAAAATTTTAAACATATTTAATCACGAATTTCATTGCTGAATATTTAATCACGAATTTTATCGTTCGCGGGCACGAATTTGAACCTTGTACGCCCCCACATCGTTGATTTTGGGGACGCTTTTTTGTTTCAGGAACATTTCAGGTGTCCCCTAGGCATTTCGGGGACGGATCGTTGTCCCCAAATGTCAAGGTACGTTTCCTACGGTTCCCTGCTATTTTTTGAAATCGGGGACAGCTGGGGGACGTTTCCTTTTTGTCCCACTGTCCCTGAAACACTTCGGGGACGGAAACGAAATCCCCCAGGGACAGGAAACGCGTTTCCGTGTAACATAGCTTCATTTAGATTGCAGTATCATGCGTTTATGATGTTCATTTCCTTTAACTCAGTTCATTGCTAGAATATTAATTTTCTATAATTTGGTGGGAGTCTGGGACACATCTACCAGATTTTGATTTCAAATCCAAACATGCAAACAGAAAGAATCCAGAGAATAACATTATAATCTGCAATATTCTTATGTAAAGAAGTCCAAAAACCACTAAAAATTTAAGGGAAGCAAAGCAGCACATCAATCACAAAAGTGAAAACATAACTAAAGAATAAATTTACCATATATAAAAATCACTTATGATTTGTAAACAGTAATATGAACTAGGTAACATCAAAATAATACTATCATTTGTTTTTGTCAACATCTTGCAACATCAATACCTTTCAAAAACTAGAATCAAACGAAAAGATACAATTGCTAACTTGTTACAGCATCAATACCTTCAAAAAAACTAGCATTAACAAAAAGATGCAAATCTCATTTGAGAATCTTATGTGACTTAAACCAGAATACAAGCAGCCCTCAATAATAAATTGATACATAACTGAAGAGAACTGAAAATATATCACCCAACTCAGAGACCATATATAAAAGAATTAAAACTACAGCATCCAGTTCAAACACCCTAGCTGCATACCCCATGTTATTAGAAGGATTAATATTACCAGGCCTCTTTTCAGGTGCACACAAATGTAAGAACAATCAAGCAAATAATTTCACTGACAAACAGTTACATGCTGAAGACAAGATTTATACAAGAGACAAGCTGATACCCTCCCTGTAGAGATAATCTCAGTAAATATAATACAAATTAATACAAAAGCTGTGTTACCCAGGGATGCGTTTCCGGCATAATTTGACCTGTCCCGGAAATGGAGACGTCTCAGACACTCGGAAACCTTTGGAAACTTGTCCCCTGGCTGTCCCATAAAATTAATATTTGAGTTTTGATAATTTGTTTGACTTCCACTCTCATGTGAACTCTCAATTTAAATTATTTAACACAAAAGTTATATGTTAAGGTTCTATAATGCATAAAAGCATGCTTAATCCAAGTTTTATATGAATATTTTCCTATTTTTTATATAGCTGTCCCCACTGTCATCCCCTGCCATCCCTTGCTCTGGGAAAAAAAAATCTGTCCCGGAAACCCTGGGTAACTTAGTAGTTAGAACAAAACCAATAAATTTCTAATAGAAGGTACCTGCAATTTTTGTTGCAAGTATTACTGAATTCAAAATTCAAATCATACATGCAAATAGATCATATGTTGCAGATCACTAATATAAGTCATTGACAAGTTTGCTAACATACCTCAATTTCCCTACATATGCATTACTTCCTTGGGACAGATCTTCAGCATCAAGAGAGATTATGTATTCAACGCTAGTAGCATGTCTAAACCTCTTTGCAGCCAAAAGAAACTTCCCTTTATCCATTATGGCTGCAGATTCAACTTGCAATGAGATTGACAATATAATTAAATTTTGAAAATTATAAACAAACAAACATTAAAAATAGAAAATAACTTATATCGGCAAATCTTAAAGAGACTTTGGCACACAGACTCAACAGGTAACAGACAGATCTGAATAATTAGTAATTAGCATCTTCAGTATCAAACTTAAATTACAGAGCTGCATCAGATATAATAAAAGATATTTTTGTTTCGCTTGTTTGGCTTGTTTGCTTTGTTCCATTATATAAAAATGCTCGGAAACAGATTGAAGATCAAATGAATTTCATAGAAGTTGACATTGCATTGCCTTTCTAGTAAATTTTACAAACAAATTTTAAATTTCAATGTATCACATATACAAAACATTGAAATTCCGATTCGCCTATTTGGCAAAATTTAGGAATTTTCTGCCAATGTGCTGGCGTTTCTAAAATTTTCAAATTGTAAATACAGATAGAAATATAACAGATTTTTGGATGTGACTCCGGAATTTTTATCATCAATGGTTTCAATCAAACTTCATGATAAAAATTGCAGAGTAAATTCCAGAAATCTGTTAAATGTTAATATGGACTGTAGAAATTTCATGCTTTGTCAGAGAGAAATGTCAAATCTCAAGTAGCATTCCATTTACACAGAAATGAGAAAGCATGGAAAAAGTGAGGTGTCAATTAAATGGGATTAAAACATGGCTAAGCAAGGTATATTTTTAAAATGATAAAATATTTAATAAGAACAGCAAAGAAAAAAAAATCTGTTATTACTTTTCATACCAAACATGGTATGGATTACATGGAAGATGTAAAGAATATAGCTAGATGAAAACATCATAAAACGGGTAAAAGGACTACTTCAACTCTAGATCTAGGTTGCCAGATTCTTCCTGGAAATCTCAGGGTTCTGGTCCACTCCGGCCCAAATTCGGGTCCAGATGCGGTCCAACCCAAATACAGCCAGGATCCCTTATTTTGACTGTGGGTTTGCTGTGAAAGACCCGGGCAGAATTTTGCTGTATTTGCAGCGAATTTTGACATAAGGCAGAACCTGGGAAGAACTTGAACCAAAATTTATTATGCTGCAGAATTTTACTTTGCAAAAATTCTACTTTACTCCCGGGCAGAATTTATTACGCACCAGGAACTTCTACTTTGCTCCCATTTATCACCAAAGAGTCGCTGCAATGAATAAGACACTTCCGCTCCAGACTTTGTTTCATCACAGTGATAAATATAGCTATAGTCTTCCTTTCCTTATTATTCCTCATGCCAACTATAATAATAAAAAGACTCACGATATACATTAGACAGCGGCAGATGTATTATTCCTGCAATGGAGAACTATAAAATGAAACGGGTCCACCAATATTATGCACTCAGAACAATATTCTTTATTTGAATCGGCTTCCTTAATAATATGATCCACGGACTTGGATATCTCCCTCTTTGATATTTGTAATAATTTTAATAATAAATTATATATATTTTGTGTATGATACTTATGTAATTATATAATACATATTATAATATTAATAGTAAATTATAATTAATAAATAATATGTTACATATATATACACACACACTTTATTTTTGTATGGACGAACCCAAGCAAACCCAAAGCCATCCTAAAAAAAAATTTGATCAAACCCACAAACCTGAATCCGAATCCAAATCGGGACTGGCAACTTAGCTCTAGATACAATGCTTTTTATTGAATGAATCAGTATTTTTTATTTGTGTGCAATTAAAATGCAATCTTTTCTGAATAACAAAGTGTTTTTGGAACAGAATACAAATTTGACTCGGTGCCAGGTTTGACCCTTTCATTGTGCAACATGGTAAAATTGACAGGTTACAATTTTTCTCATTCTTTGTTGTATAATGTTACTATGCTCAAGTATGCTTTGGTTTTTGGTTCATTTTAGCAACCATATTCATCTTATTCTCTGCTGACTTTCATAGAGATGTTGAACTCTCATGAAAATATTGGTCTTCAATCATGCAAATATAGTCGATAACTCTTGTGACACTAAATAAAATCATAAGCAAAGAAATAATTCAATAAAAAAATTCCAACAAGCCTTACAGATCTCTTATTCTAAGCCAAGATACTACACTTTGTTTTTCAAGTGTGTGGATCCAAATTACAGAAAATCTCATGGCCAATCCAATACCCTATGGACTTTGAGTTATAATACTTCCAAATGAATTACTCAATTTTCACATCAAGATTTAAGCTTCAAACTATAAAAGCTATTCAGTTTTCTGAAATGTTGAATGATCTAAGCACAATTTCTCTCTTTGCATACAAGCTTCAACAGGCTGCACTACTGTAAACTGCAAATAAGGAACAGTGCCTCCCCAAACTCATGTCCACCATGCCAGAACTTGGTGATAATCTTTGACTTAATAACAAGAGAGAAAAAAAAATTAATTAATTAGATATAAGTTGTTCGACTGAGTCACTATACGATTGCTGTTACACCAGATTATATACTTCATATCCTATCTAATACAAAAAAGAAACCTTATACATCCTGCCTGTCAAATTCGCAAAATGCTGTCTACAAGAACCAACTAGATCAGTACTACAAATCATCATAAATGCTGCTGACACTGTGTTTTGATCAATTCCTTAATTGACTCCTCCCAGATCCCTGTCATTCCCCCTCCTCTCAATCCATGCTACCCATCCAGCCTGTCCGTCCCTCCATCTCAGCATTTTATCTTCCTGAATCTGCTGACTGTATGGGTGTGAAATCCTCACTGCCACTGGGATGGGACCAGCAGCTGCCAATGGTATAGCTGCTAATGGTACTGCTGCCACTGGTGCTTCAGCAGGTCTGTCACCCCTCGCTCTCTGCAGCATGAGCTCTGCCATGAAGTTGTGTAGCACTGTCTCGAAGAGTGTTCTTTCCTCAGATCTCCTTACCCATGTATGCCCATGGGATATCTCCCATTAGAGAGAAAAATATATTGATATGAAATGAACAAACATATCTCGTTTAAGTCAATTGTACTTAAACATCACTGGACCTCATGATATACAACATGTCAAATACTTGACAGGCCGTATAGTTGACAACATCCAAGAAACTACTACCTCCCCAACGAACAAAAGAGTATAAGTAGGTAAACCCACCTAGTCAAGCCTTCCATTATGGTACCTAAAGGCATATCCAATCCATCATCCTGTCAAACATATTACCAGGAATACAATAAAGAATAAACCAACTCTGATATAGCCTTGACATTCTATGTGCCAATCTTGTGCCCATTTTCATCCAAGTCAAGTAGCTGGTATGTTATTTATTTACATAAAATCTGTAACTAATAAGTGGTATGTGAATTTTCATTCATAGAGCTTAACATCTTGTAAGAATTCTTTGTGGCCATTTTAAAAATCAGAACTGCCCACACTCAGAAAAAATTGCATAAAGCACTCGAGCTTCTAATCAATCATGTCTCTTACACTCGTCACTAAATTAGAGGCCAAGTTGCAATTTAGATGGAGATATTTTCTAATGACACTCTTGCCTTCAAAGTTACTGTTCTTAGATTGATCTTGCTATATAACATCTCAAGACCTAAGGAATTCTATATATAAAGTGCATTCAGAAACATCTACACGGCCAAGACAATGGCAACCTCTTTGGAACTGCAGCATTACATCTTGCTAAATAAAAAACCAGCTGCATAGCATACAAACATAAAAAGTGATACTTCATGACCAAATGGAAGCTGCCAAATTTTGCATCCCCAGAGCCACCTTTCAATGAAAGTTTCTGAGTGAAAAATAAGTTTAAGTTTCATGGGAATGTTAAGGTTTGAATTTTCTATGGTTACTGGTAAACCAAATGGCTTTTCAATGTATAATGAATTTACCTAAAATTGCACAAACATGATACTTTATCTAGGCTCTGATCTAATCACAGATTTAAGTCAAGCTTTCATTCAAAATTTAAAAAGGAACATCAAGGGTGCAGTCTCCTTCCACTTCCACACACCTAATTTCATTGATAATTCTGATGCTTACGCTATCTGGCATTTGCTGATTATGGAATTATTGATATCAACCTCTAAAAGATACGCCTAAATTAAAATGTCATTCCTTTACTGACTTTGGCATCAATTCTTTCTTCATCGGGGAGAAGGTCATGTCCTGGTGCAGCTTATCATAACTGAGCACAGAGAAAGCGAAAACTGATTGCACAACATGGTTTGAGTTTCATATTAATCTCAGATATACTTTTCTTTACAAATTCTTGCGCCATTAGCTTGAAAGAGTCAAACAAATATTTTGATTCCTCCACATGTCAAATTTCAAGATGGAAATTCCTGATCACAACATTTCATCCAGATAAATCAGTAATTAAATGAAAGCCACAAAATTTATAAGCACCCACGAACTTGAATCTCTGAGCACCCACGAACTTGAATCTCTGACACTACTGACATATATATTCCTCAATCCTTCTGAGACAAAATAAAATAAAACTACATACACGACACGCAAAAAAGAAAACATGTACCTTCTTTAGAACAGTTCTTGTAAATAGATAATACCATCCAAAAGCTTCAAGACCAGAAACATGTGAGACATTTTTCTGAAAGGAACTAGTTTCCAAAAATAATTTGTTCTGGAAATAGGTTTCTCAGCTTGTTTTTATATTTTTGTATAGTTCAATCTTTTCTTGTTTCATTTTCATGCATTTCTATCAGGGAAACACCTGTGTCAAGTGATTGACAGCCTGGATTGCACAATTATGGAATTTATTTTCTTCCATTTCTAATTCTTTGATTTTTCCTTCTTTTGAATATATTTCCCTGTTGGAACAGACTATTTCAAGTGCTTCCAAATCTGTATTTCATTTTTGTTTTTCTGGCCATTTCAATCAATTTTTCCCTCTTTTTGTCATTTTCTAAATCCTTTTTCCTATTTTTCCAAATGCTATAGTACATTTCCACATTGCTTCCCTGTTTCAGAAAATTCTGAAGTTGAGATTTCCAGAGAAGCAAAAATCTCCAAAAAAATCCTGATTATACCCAAATTTTTTGCAATTCCTTCCCATGGACAATTTTTCCCTCAAAAAATCATGTCTTTTTTAAAAATTGTTGACTGCAATTTTCAACATATTTTTTGGATTTAAATCGCATCTGAAACCATAATCAATCTCCCACCAATTTGTTAAACCCTTAAAACCTACAAAACATTTTATGAATAGCACAGTTCTGTGATATTATTAGGACACAACTACAAACGAGAGCTCATTGTGCCATGCATATGCTGCACAACTAGTCACAAATTTCCAGGGAGTCGGGAAGCAGTGCATTTGAGTCAAAGGCAGGCATTTTTTTGCTGTAACACTATTGCAAAAGCATTCTATAACTTCACACCGTATAAATCTAAGTTGCGGGTGCGGGTGCGGGTGCGGGTGCGGGTGCGGGAAGCAGGTGCACGGATGCGCAAAACCAATTTAGGGGGGTTTGGATGCGTTTATATATATATATATATATGCAAAGAAATGCTATGGGAAATAAATGCACTATAGAAAATGGCCTTGTGCTTTACAAATTCGTGTACAAACGAAGGGTGCATTGATAAACATTGTAGTTAAAGGAGAGTTTGCAATCAAATGTATTTATCTTATAAGGACCAAGGTAAATGGAAAAACAATACCCTTGTGGAATACTTGCATAAGGGAGGTCTCATACACTAAATTGGTGTCTTGCTTGGCAATGACCTAAAACATTACCATAAACTTAAACTTTTATAAAAGTATATCAATATTGGAAACAGACGTGCTGCATAAAAAATGATGCTTTCCAAAATCTTGTAATAAGAGAGGGTGCATTAATTAACCTTTTATGTTAAGGTTAGATTGCAATCAGTTGCTTATCAGTTATCTCTCACTTCATGTATACAATAAATTTAATTTTTAATCTGATTGAAGAATAGCACAGCAAGCCTTTCTCATTCCATTTTCTGAGTTTAACTCCTATGTTTGCTTTTTTTTCTCTATTCACAAATATTTCATTTCCCATCACAGTGATTTTTCATGAAACAAGATAAATAGCATTGTTGATTATTGACCCATATTTTTCAAAAAATGTCAAAATACTGTGTCTGGGCGCGGATGCTCCCAGATGCCCTGTGGATGCACACAGGAAGCGCAGCCGGATGCTCGCTGGATGCGTTGTAACGCATCCAGAGAGCATCCGGCTGCCCTGGATGAGCTTCCTGTACGCATCCACAGGGCATCCGGATCAGAGCGCATCTGTCCGCGCATCCAGCCCTGCAGGCTGCGAATCGGTAACTAAGATTTAAAGTAGTAATATACAACGTAATTCTATTAAGGGAAATAATAGATTATTATTACTATACTATAATTGAAAATTTGGGGATCATTACCTTATTTCCTTTTTTTTTTTACTTTTTCTCTTTCCTACCTTCTGATTTGAATTTCTAAAACTATATTAATTTATATCTTCCTCTCTTCATTGTCTTTAATTATTTAGGTTTTTCCTCTCGGCTTGGACTCTCATTTTCCACTCCCCTCCTTCCTCTCCCTCTTTGTATATAGCCTAGTTCTACAATCTACCTCAGTCTTCCTCTTCCTGATGATGGGTTACAGAATGTGATCTGAAATGCCAATTCAGAAATTCTCACACATTTTTTGTGAGTTGTGTTCTAATTAGATGACAAGAATCTTGCTAAAAATAACAAGAAACTAAAATCCATATAAACATATCACATAAAGTACACATAGAAAAGCATACTTTCAATATGCCTTGCTTTCAACAGTTCTAGATATACAAATATCAATCAAGGTGGACATCTTAATGGTCAAATAAAACAAGATCTGCTATAAAATCGCATTATTCCTCAAAATTAAACATGAGTTTCCTCCAAAAGAAAATTAAAGAATTGATAAGAGATGGTCTAGAGTCTAAACTATGAGCTTGTAATCAATGCATCTAATTATGAAACTGAAATTCTAACTACTGTGAGAATGGAAGCATACTTGGTGTAAATCCGAGATATAAATAATATGTTGATGTTTCTTTGTCCCTTTTGATAAAGCACTGCATTGCGGGGTCACGTGGACCAGGCTGCATAAGAAACATCAAATTGCAATATCACTTGTCAGAACACATTCGTCTCCTCTAGGAAGATTAGGCAGTGGAAAAACTAAACTAACATGCGATTTCACGAAAAACATTAAGTGCTTTCAATGAATTGCTTTGCATCTTACAAAAAAAAGTGGAATGAGTTATATAGATCCAACCATTAGCAATTTAGCATTAATAGAATGGGCACCTTGCTAGTCAACATGTCAATGTCTAAGTTTCGTGGCTGATGTATAGAAAAGAAATCTTTGATAATAGAAGGCTGATATTAATTGTTCAATTACAAAACAAAAATTGCAGTGTTTTAATCAGCCCAATCAAATGGAAGTTCCTGATAAAGATGCAATGCATGATGTATGAATGCTCTAAAATCACTATAACATTAGTATATACACAACACCATTATATATCTGAAATCCTTAAATCAATCAAGATTATAACCCCTAGGAAATAGATCCTTGTAAGCCAACTCATTCCAGAAAATTTAAATTCATATTCCACATTTATGTAAATCAAATCCACTCATATGTTAACAGTTTCCAATGAAGCTGCTACAGTCCTTACCACAACAACTATGACCTTCCCATTTACTATAGCTTTCAGAGAAATAATCCACTCACATTTTTATAGTTTCCAGTGAAGCTGCTCCAGACCTTAATACAACCACTATGACATTCCCATTAATTATGATATGATTTCAGAAAAATACTGCAAAACGCTTATATTCGTAGCTAAAGAGCAGGGAAATAGTGGAAGAAACACCCTCCATATACACTGCAGCACAATCAATGTAGTCTTATGCATGTATGATCAGAATGGCAACCAAATCTTTTATTTTTTAAGTTGCTATCACTGTATATTTTCATATGGACTTATCAATTGGTTGTGTTATTGCCAAAATCCTATATTCTAAAAACTTAATCCATTTATTTGTTCAGCATTTTTTAATTGCCAAAGGCTTGGAAAAGCAACACGGCAAAGGAAAAATAGAACCTAGAACAGAAGATTGTCTTGAGAAAACAAAACAAAGAAGGATAAAGAACTTATACAGGAGATTATCAGTTAATCAAAATCAGCTCATGAACTGCATGGTCAGATGGACACAGGAATCACAAGATAGCAACTTTAAAAGCAGAAATTCAGGCAAATCAACCTTTTTTCCTTGTTTCACTTGTAGATTTCTCCTCCACGAAAATTTAAAGTAAAGTACAAATCAGTCAAGAGACAAAGAAAGCACCTACATGCAAAGTCTCTGAAAACACCTACATGCAATTCACTTTAATGACAATGTAGATATACTATATATGCAGCTATTGGTTAACAAGAGTCTAGTTCCAATCAGCATGAATGATGCACAATGATTATAGGATGAGAACTCGAAAAGAAAGGTTGCCATAGGCCAATCGTGTATAGCAAGTATCAAACAACAACCAATTCCATGGAAAACCCTTGCAAAAAGTCATAAGTCTTCAAGAAAGAACATTATGAAAGATTAACTCAAACATCCCAGTTTCCAACTACAATTTAGAAAATCAACAATATTATTAATTAAGCAAATGGAGTTTTTGAAGTGCATTATTTTTAGATAACAATTTTTAGGATTAAATACGTGCTGTATTTTGATACTCCACTCATTCCTTGATTGTATTTCTTATGTGTATTAATTCTTTAAAGAAGAGAAACAATCTCTCGGGAGCTTGAGCGGTCCTCTTGATGCTGAATATATCACACGATTCTTAAAGGTATAGAATTGAAAGTAGCAATTATCACATAACAACAATCATGACAAATGGAATTTGCACCTTGTAATTGGGACTTCCGGGGAGGTCCCTCCATCTCTTAACATTTACACATGATTGATAATGAATGTTTCATAAGGCATGACACTAGCTAAAGATTTTGTAAATGGGCAAGCAAGATAAGCAAGCTTGATTGGAAGTTAGGGGTTCGCAACTAGATAGTAATATTGGGATAGGTGACCTCTTAGAAAGTCCCATTTGCTTCACCCCTTACCTAAATGCGATGAGTGCCAAGTGGAATGTTCAAGTTCAATGAGACTGATGATGCAGTTCAGTCACAACAAACCGTTACATAATTTGGTATACTGTAAAGAAACACCAGTTACATGAAAATATCATTTATGACTTCCCACTACTACCCAAGGCATCCACAATTGCAAATCAGGGAAAGTAAAAATAAAGACTTGATGAAGAGATAGAGATACCTGCTTAAGAGATGCCGGAAAAGTTAATTTCCCACACTGGTCGGGCCCTTTCACAATCTCCTTTGTAATCTCTCTCCAGCTCTTACACACGGCAGCGCAGGCAACCACATTTTTCCGGCCAGGCCAAGCCCCCTCACTGGCCTCCACTCTCTGAATCATCTCCGTCAGTAATTCCGGCAACATATTAGACCAACTGTCGTGTTCCTCCTCCTCCTCTGCCGCCACGGTCTGGATTTCATCCCTAACGCTGTTCTGAGATCGTCCCCGGAGAACCCTCGCTTCAAAGCTTCTCTTGGAAAAGCTACCAATCCCTCCCTGAATTATACTCTTCAAAGCCATCACAAATCCTTCAAAACCAAAATCAAACCGGTCCCTCTTCGTGCAGCCGTCTAATGCGGCTTCATAACATAAATATTTGGCCGCAACTACACTAAAACAGCCTGATCTAAAGCCATTTTCAAAAAACGGGATCCAAAGAAAGAAGGCGAGAAAATCTCACTCTTTCTACAACAGATCGATCCCAAAACATTTAACAGCAAAAAACGACACAAAACTTCTTTCTCACAATTTCAAGCAGAATGTCCAAAACTAATTTGACCAGTTGTAATGAAAATCTCCTTCAAAACCTCTTCCGAACGGATAACTTGATTGCTAATAAGCCTAACCAAGATACGATATTACATTATATTTATATACACCTCGCGGATGCCTCGCCCATAGAATTAATTTGCAGATATGTTAGAGGGAGACTTCAACAGAGCACCAGTAACCCTAATTATTTTTTTTTGTCTCTGTGAGCACCGGCATAATCCGATTAGCCACATAAACATCGGCATAAAATACAATTGAAATCAATTTGAAAGAGGTAAATGCGAAAACGAAAGATTCCTACTCTATTGAATACAAATTTTTGACTGTGTCAATCACATTAACCCTGGATTTTTACGTTGCAGAATTCGTCGTTTCGCCAGCCATGCCGCCCTTTCCCAAGGGCCCCATTCCCAATAAAAGCTAAAGAATATCCTTTTCCTCCCTTATCACCCTGTTCACGAAACCGGCATCCCTCCCTCCGTCTTTTGACGTGAATTTCTCTCCTTCCAACTGTTCCACAATCTTCTCGCAAGTTGCAACGTAACAAGATAGATTTTAATGCGTTTTTTTCCATCAATGAAGTCTCCGCGTCCGAGGAATTTTTTAATAGATGTCGAATGACGTCCAACTTTTCAAGCCACTCCTCGTCATTTGACAATCCAATGCTACAGGGTAGCCCGGGTTCGACTCCGGGAAGTTACGTGTGCATTTGACCTTTAAATATCATAATTTGTTCTCAATTTCCGAGCCCATGATGGTCGAGGGATCGAACCCCGCAGGGTACGGCGGTTTTCAATAGTTATAAGACTTGGCTTCCACGTTCATTGACGGGAATGATAACGAGGATGTAAGAACATATAAATAAATAGTCTGTCAGCGTCAAAGTCGTGATGACGTGGAGTTGCACTAAATAGGCATTAGACTATTATGTTTTTGTTACAAGTTGGTGGAAGGAATCACTCAAACAAGAAATTAGTTCAAGGGGTTATTTGAAAGGAGCTTACAAAGAAGTTTCCCCAAAATTAAAAAATTGTTTTCTTAACTTAATTTTTAATTTGTTTTCCCCTTTCAAACTTTGTAGTTTTCTTCTTTTGTTTTGAGTTTGTTTTTCCTCCATAATGATAAGATATAAGTGGTACAATTTTTTAGTTATTATATAATATAATTTTTGTTTGATTTTGTTTGTATCTATTTTCAAGGATTGGTGTTGTTTTTCAATTTCTTGTATTTTGTCCAAGTTTGTAGCTATAGCTTATTAGATTGGTCTAGGTCAAGTCCACAATTTGTTGAAATATATGCAAAACTTCTAAATTTCAAATTAAATTATAAAGGATGACTTAAGTCTTTGAAATAATCATTGTGTGTCAACTCAAAGCATGAATTTTTTTTTTCTATTAAAGATATATGAAAATTCATAAGAAGCGGTTACATTAAGGTGTCTTGCTCATAACAGTTACAAAAAAGAGCCAGACATATATGTTCGGTAGATTATATATCAGTCCTACATACATATCTAACTACACCTGACTGCCATATCTGAAATAGAACATAAACAACTAGGGATCCAAAGATCATTGTCTAAGTATGGAGATACAAAAAGATAATGCAAAAAAGAGATTGTGTAACAATGTGTAATAGTGGAATATCACATGAAGTCATCATCCATGTAGGGTACCCATGTCACCCATCCTTGTTGTCCTTACATCCACCTGAGCACTTCATCTTTTCTAATATGATGTTCATAGGGGTGGGTCAGGGGTTCTGCTATTGGAAAATCTGGTCCTGGTATAGCAGTGATAGGGACTACATTGATCACTGGTCTATCATCTTTGTTAAGGTCTTTAACTTCTGTCATGAAGTTGTAGAGTGCAGCACTGAAGGGGGCAGCTCTTGGGATTCTCTTGACCAGGTGTATCCATGGGAGACCTCCCATGAACCCAATTTGACCATGCCATGTTTGAAGAGGTC
Source organism: Thuja plicata (assembly GCA_018584345.1). NCBI lineage: Eukaryota > Viridiplantae > Streptophyta > Pinopsida > Cupressales > Cupressaceae > Thuja > Thuja plicata. The sequence continues at coordinate 181,367 of MU222185.1, read as the reverse complement.
CTCCAGCTTCTTCCTTTTAATCTTTATTACCACTGTCACCTGCACAACAATTTTATGGTATATGAGCCTCTTGAGAGACTCAGTAAGGTTGATGTAGTTACCACCAAAAACAATATCATTTCTCATTATCCATATATTTCACATAATTAAAGCAGAAAGAAGTGCAAAAAAACTATTAAAAGGCTGCTTCAATCCACTAATATGACCAAAGATGATTTCCAAGACGGAAGCCTCATAATGTTGTGGGAAGCAAAATAGATTCCAGATTTCAAGAGCAAAGGGGCAGGTAAGGAAAACATGGCTAACAGATTCAGGGAGAGAGCATAATGAACGGAGACTAGGTTCACCACTTGGAAGTCTGAATGGCAGCTTGTGCAAGAGGAGACACCACAGGAAACATTTAATCTTAGGCTCAGAAAGGGAGGACCAGAGATTGCAAAAGATTTTGGACCATTTCTCAGGCTCAAGGTTGAGGTTCCAACAGGAATTCAAATGGGGGAAGATGGAGCAGTCTTTAGTAAGGAGTCCATATAATTACTTGAAGCTAGACTTAGTAAGAAAGGTGACATCGGACCACCTGAACTGTAGGTGGCAATCACTGTCAACATACATATGTTTGTGAAGGGACAGATCAGCATACGCTTCCTTAATGACAGAGTAGGTTCTAAATTGAGGGTTGGGGAGGGCAAATATGCTTTTCATATCATCCCAGTCTACAAGCAGGTCATCCTTGAAGATGTCGGCCAAGTAGGAGATGCATTTTTCATTCCACTTCCTAGCAGAACATCCTTGAAGTAGTGCCAAAGGTTTCCCTCTGATTTTAAGGTTCCACCAAATAGATCTATTGCCACAAACTTTATCATGACAATGGAAGATCTTATTATCTGTGATAAGGTGTTTGACATAATTCCATGCTTTCCAAATTGATTTGAAAATAGCAGAGCCTTGAACATTAATCTCAATCTCTCCTACTATAATATCATTCATTGTTAGGTTTTTCCAAAGTCTTCCTTTCTTGGGGTGTCACATGAATATATTGCTTCTAATAAGGGTCTTCTATGGCTCATCTCCCTCCAAAGCTTTAGTGATCCATTTAGTAGCCAAGGAGATACCTTGTATTCTGAGGTCTTTAAGTCCAAGACCACCCTGTTTCTTGCTTGCAGTACACCAATCTCATTTAACAGCATGACCTTTTTTGTTACCTCTGCCATCTGACCATAAGTAATCCCTAATGATTTTCTGGAGGTGAGTAAACTGGTATTGACACAAAATCCAAGCTGAGGAGTAATAAATAGAGTAGGAAGACATAATCTTTTGGCACACTTGTACTCTACCTATCATGGAGAGGTACTAGTTATCCCACTTTTCTAGCTTCTTTTCCACTTTATTTGTCACCCATTCCCACATAGATTTTAAGTTTGGGTTAAGGGAAAATGGGATGCTAAGATATTTAACCTAGAAGTCTAGTCCTTCCCATCTGAAGTTCCATCGAGAAAGCCAAATTGGGGGCTCCTCTATCCAACCTTGAAAAATGGATTTTTCCATTGAGATTCTACTTCTTGATGCTGAGTAGAATAGGTTGATTTTGTCCATGAGGTTGGTTAATTTTTTGCCTCCAATTTTAGTAGCAAGGTTGTATCGTCTACAAATTGTATGTTGGATATCTCCTAATCCTCGGGAAGTTGAACACCCCTAACCCTTGGTATAATTGAGTTACCTGATATCAGGTGAACAATTTCTTCAGCAGCTATTAAAAAGAGGGCAGGGGCCAATGGACATCCTTTCCTTATTGATCTAGTCAACTCAAAACTTTCTGATCTAGCACCATTAACTTCTACCTTTGCAAGGGCTCCATTCATTAATGTTTGGACCATATTGATAAAGTTGTTAGGTATACCTAATGCAGTCATCATCATATATATAAAGTCTCATTCTACTCTGTCATAGGCCTTCTCATAGTCAAGAAGAAGCATGTAGGTCTACTGATTATATTCTCTAGCCTATTCCATGGCTTCCCAACAAGTCACCACATTTTCCAGAATGAATCTGCCTTTCACAAAGACAGTTTGGTTGTAGTCAATAATATTGGGAAGAACATTTTTAAGTTTGGTAGCCAAAACTTTAGCTATGATCTTATATGAGGTATTCAAGAGAGTGATAGATCTCTAATTCTTCATCAAAGATTTATCACCCTCTTTAAGGATGAGTTTAATAAGGCCACTGTTAACTTCCTTCCCCAAGGTCCCATGGGCAAAGGCTTCCCTATAAACCTCTAATAGGTCATGGCCAATCCATTCTATTATTTTTTTGTAAAATTCTATAGGCAATCCATCAGGCCCAGGGGCTTTGTCAAATGCCATCTGGGAAATGGCATCATTGATTTCTTCTACTCTGATAGGCAAGCTGAGTAGGGTTGAGTCATCATCCTATACTTTCTTGGGGACTAATTGACTTATTATGGTTCTTGCTTTTACCATCTTTGTACCCCTATTTTTAGAGGTAAAAAGTGAATGGTAGTATTCCTTAAAGGTTTGGAGGATACATGATTGGTCATCAATTTTACTACCTTCCAACCAAATTTCCTCAATTCTACTTCTACCCTGTTTCTTTTTTAGGAGGTTGAAAAAGAACTTTGAGCCTCTATCACCATGTTCCACCCAGTTACTTCTGGATCTAATCTTGATTCCTTTGAGCTTATCATTTTGAATCTTCCCAAGCTCATCCTTGGTATTAGCCAGCTTTAAAGTGGCCACTTCAAAGGAGGGGTTATTTTGTGGCTCAAATTCTTCCCTAGACTGTTCTTCCTACAGTGAACCTTCTTCCCATCTAGCATCTTGTGCTCTCTTGCCTCCAGCAGTTTGGAATAGAGTTTTCCAACTTGCGAAGTTTTGGACCCATTTTTCTCTAGAAGTAGTATGATTAGCCACTGAATCATTGAACCATTTAATCATAAGGACATCGTTCACAATTCCTGGATCATCCAAAAGGGAGATATTAAGATAGAATCATTCCCTGGGCATCTCTTAGGAGTAGATCTAGAGGAAAGAAATCTAGCAGTGATTGGATGGTGGTCAGAGAGGGTATATGGGATAACTTTGGCAGTCCTACCAGCCTCATCTTTCTTACATTTAAAGGCTTCATGGTTTTAGTGGAATATGTCCAACCTGGAATAAATCCTTTTACTAGCCTCCTAAAAGTTGCATCATGTGAACCAAATATCCTTGTGGTCATCTTTGCATCCACTTAAAGGATCAATGAGTTTGTGTTTACCTAAAAACTTGTTCCATAAAAATTGCTCACATCCCTTCCACTCTAATTTATTACCCCCAGCTTGTCTTAAGTGTTAACTACCATATTGAAATCACACCCCAAAATCCAAGGGATTTCCTCAAGGAGAAAGAGTCATTTCCATAATTCATTTCTCTCCCTATAATCATTAGAGGCATAGACTGAACATAGTCCAAACTTTTTGTTATGATCTTCAAGGATAATTCAGACTGCCCTGTTGCATGGTGAAGTACCCCAGTTCAGAACATGTTTAGCCAAGAGGGGACTAAGTAGGATGGAGATTCCACCTTTTCCCCTGCTATGTGAGGTGGAAAAGGAAGTAGCATCCCTTCATATGCATTTTAGAGAGACATCTAGTGTAAAACTAGTGGCTTTGACTTCTTGAAGCATCAAGCAATCAAATCCCCTATTGACTCTCCTGAATCTCTGAACCATATATTTTTTGTCTAAGGACTCCAGTCCTCTGACGTTCAAGGAGGAAATTATAAGATCTATAAGGTCATGCAGAGGATTTAGAACTATTCCTAAATCTTGAGTAGCATTTAGGGAATTCTTTAGTATGTGCATATCTAGGCTCTTTTTTGTTATTAGAGCCTATTGGTCTACCTCTTTTTTTCTTGCTTCTCTTTGGCCCAGAATTGTCCCCTTCCACCATGGGGCTATCTTCTCTTGGTAGAGAGTTTGTATATCTTGTTTTCCTTTTGATTTTGTTGTATTTGAGAACTTCTTCCCAAGGGCTTTCAACAAGCGGTACTATGACCCAATTCTTGTTGATACCATTTTCACTAAAAACATCTTTGAGGGAAGATCCATGTTTGTGAGTTTGTGGGGTAGGCTCTCTCCTCGTATTGACACCATCCAAACTAGGAAGGGTAAAAGGGAGGGCTAGACCAAAAGGCTCAGATAGAGGACATAAAGGGGGGGTCAGGGGGGTTAGTAGGATGGCCATTAGGTCATAATCATATAGTGAGCTCTTGATAGAAGGATCAATATTAGTCATCTCATTTTGTCCATCTATTGTATTCATATCATCTTGAACACTCTCCTTGGCCCCAAACTTACCTTCTTCTGAGGAGCTTCCATCTAGACCTCCCTTGTTATCCATTCTAATTTGGGTGGGGTCACCAAGAGGGGGAGGTTGGTCCACTAGTTTTTCATTAACATTGTCTCTCCTTCTCTTGAAAGGTCCATCAACCCTTCTAATTTTGTCCAAAGCCAACTACTGGGTATTTTTGGAGCGCCTTCTATTTTTATTCTTAGGAGTAGGAGGGATCCTATCCCCATTTCCTAAGGGCAACTTAATCTAGACTAAGGGAAACAAACAGAGCATCAAGGGAGGAAGTGTTAGGGTTAGGAAACTCGGGAGAGCAAGGGATAGTATCTAGGGTAGGAAGAATAGGAGGGTCGACAGTCTGAGCATCAATGGGAAGTGGAGGGTGTTGACAGGACTTTGTGACCAGGTCCGCAACCAGGGGTAAGTTGTCACCGGGTACCGGGGTACCGGCCAACTTTGCCTGTAAAGGTTGTCCGGGGAAATGAGATTCCCCGGGCCTCCAAGCAGGTGAGATTCGGGTCTCGACAGTGCAAGTTTCGGTTGGGATATGTGACTATTTTGTTTGAGGGGGATAGCTGGTTATCTTAAACTCATCCTCTCTGGGGATTTAAGTAAGTGGGGTTTCCTGCAAGCGCACGCTCATTTTACAAATAAACTTCAAAAGATATTGCAGAGTCAGAAATATTTCATCTACCTATAGTTAAACTAAATATTCAAAACATCAACAATACTCTAACACACTACACTAGATACCAAAGAAATATAAAACCATCAGTTCATATGTTATCAGTAGCAAAGGAAAGGAGGTCCTTAATCTACTTTAATTATCAGAGCAAAGGACATGAAGAACATAAAGCATAAACTACCGTTAACCCAGAAGACAAAATGCTAACAACATCATCGAAAGAACTCTCCCTTCTTCATTAACATCTTTTCCAGCAAGCACTGGTGCATGGTACAATGGTGGTTCCAAGGGAGCATCTAACTACTGAAAGCTTAGAAACTATGGAGCATTGAGCTCTGCAACTAAGAACTGAGGAAACCAGATTGCTATTAACTATGGACTGCAAAATCATCAATTTCACTGACCCTTGGAATGAGGTCGGACTTATTATTTATACACATTACTTGACCTAAACCTAAACCTAAATTATTTTAAACTTTACAATATAATATTACTTTCGGTGGTCGGTACTACCTACACCACATTACCAAAGACCTCGAGACGGAGAAGGTCTGACATGTCAGAAGAATAAGACAAGAAAAGCGAAGTGGAAGAATCAGCCTCAAGAAGAGAGTTGGGATGAGAGAGAAGAAATATGATCTGCTGGGGATCAAGGCTACATGCCTCATAAATGGGAAAGCGGCGCCCTATCTCCAATGCGCCAGGTGTAACGTTGAAGCGGCGCCTTGGGAAGATCATCTATCAGAAAACCTCTTGTCGATCTGATGTGCCTTGTTACGGTTACCCACCTTCTGACAACCTTTATTAACTGCCTTGAAAGTGATCGGTTGGCCTTCGGAACTGGGACACAGGTCACTTAAAGAATACAAAAATGTAGGATCCAGAATTTCAGGATCCGAGAACCCGCGTTCCAAAAGAATGAATGAATACAAAAACATATCTTTCGTTGAACATCTCCAGAATCTGGATGGCTTTATTGCTCCTTATGATTTTTCCCAACCTTCCAATACTTGGCCCATGCTTTCTTCATCTACATCTTTGATGCTATCCCACCGGCTGCGAACAACCTCCACTGCATCCTCAACGTCTTCGGCCTCATTCTGGAATTCATCCACCATCTTGATGGCATCGTGTGACCAGACCATTATTTTAGACAATCTGCATAGCCTGCCCTGGTCAAAATCTCCGGCAGGCAGATACAGGGACTCCATCCGCTCATCGAACTTGTTGAGGACATAGTCCTCCGAGGTACATGTGTCAGTGGTGAAGGGATCAACATGTGATACCCCAGCCATGAATGTTTTAAATAAGCCCAAGGGATACTGGGCTACTGTCACCTTCTCTTTCAAGGCCTTAACCAGTTCCTTGCACACCTCAATCTTGAGGACAAGTCTGGAGTACTAGGCCTGGAGGGAATCATACGATTTGTCTCCCAAAATTATGGATTTTGTGGCAACTTCTTCACCTATGTTCGGGATCTCTTCTAGCTCAGCCTTCCATTTTTCATACTTGGCTAGATCTTGCTCCCATATAATAGCGGAGCCTTTTGCCTATTTGAGGAGAGAACTGACCCGGTAAAGGTCCGGGAGGGACACCGCTAGAAATTGTATCATCGCAGTCACTTGCTCGGCGGCCCACCCATCCACAAATTGTGCCTTCTTTTTCATTATCGGCAGAGAATCCACATCACCCTGTGTAAGCGGCAATCTGGAGGAAGGGGTTCCAGGGTGGACTTCGGCCAACGACTGCATGAGTTATGCTAGAAGCATGAGGAGATTGGCATTTGTTTCTCTTTCCTCCTTAAGCTTCTAGCCCTATTTTATGTGCCTAGCCTCTAGTGCCTTGGTGGCCTCCTTCAGCAAGTCCAATTCGCCTTGCTTATCTCTCTTCCCCAATGCTACTTATGTTATGTTGTAGTCTTCGGGCCTTACGGCCGCCACATCTGCATCAAGAGGGGGTGTTGTGATGGTCGCAACTATAATACCAGTGGGACCAGTCCGGAGAGTATGGACTGCCCGCGCTTTCTTGGGCTTCTTAGCCTTTGTATTCCTGGCCATCATTTCGGCCAAGGAGAGTGGAGCGCTTGTGGTTGCCGCCGGGGTCTTTCTTTTCTTGGATTCCACCAGCCATTGGGGCGGCTGGGGTGGCTTTGCTGCTAAGACTTGCTCATTAGGATTCCTTTTGGAATCTAGTGGCACATTCCCGGAGTGTACGTTATGTTCAAGCTCTTTATCGACCTCTTGTTTTGATTCCTCCCATTCTTATTCCTTTTATGTTTCCTATTCTTTGGAACCCTCAATGTTTTTGCCATACTGGCATCTTTTGTTGCACTATCCGGAGCCTTCTCTCCGACCTCGATCTCTTTTGTATTTTTAGGGACTTCGTCCCTCCTAGTGTCAGTTGTTTCTTCATTTTCTTTGTCTTGGATCTCCTGGTCCGTTTGCTGCTGCTGCTCCTGGGCCACATTAGCTTCATCTATTGGAGCGTTCTCCTCCATCGAAACATCCTCCAGAGGTGGGTGAGGTCTCTGGCCAAAATTTAGCAAGGCGGTCGTCGTTACTACCTCACTGAAAGTGCTCCGGGGCACTTGGTCACCTAGAGTTACCAAAGGTGTTTTGAGTGTGACAGTCGGGGGCACAATTGATCCCGTAGGTCCAGGTTCCCCAATCGTCGATTGCTCATCCATGTGTTTCCTTGATGTGTTCTTGGTTTCCTGGATTGGTATTCTCCCCTACTCAAGTTTTGTTTGTACTTCCTCCCAAGCCTCTTGCTCTGATGTATCTTTTTCTTCCTGAATTTATTTCTCCATGGGGGCCTCTTCTTTTTCCTGAGCCGCAATCTCCTCCACCGCATGACCTATACCATGTTGAATCTCTAGGAGCTCCTCTGCCAAGAAGGTATCGTCAAAATCTTCATGTGGGGGCAAGGAATCTGAGATATCTTCGAGTTTAGGAGAGTCCAAACTTACATCTACCGGGGGTATCACTGGCATGCCGGGGATGGAGGTTGTGCTTCGTGTGGGGGTCACCGTGGTTTTCTTCTTTCTTATAAGTGAAGCCCCGATATCTAGAATGCTAGAAGACTCTGCCTCAGCAAAAGTCTGTCTGCTCATCATAGCTACCAATGAGGAGGATCCCGTCGGGCGTGCAGATGCCATTGGAGTTATAGGGAGACTGACAGATACCTACATGCTTATTTGTTGACTGGTCAGCTTTGTCTACTCCATTTTTTGATGCAGGTGAGCCATCAGAAGTGTAGGAACCTGGGGAGGCACATTGGGAACTGGGGCACCCTCTTTCCCTTTCCCTCTACTTGTGCTTGCTTTAGCGGTCGTGGCAGACAAAGAAGGTCTAGCGCTGGCTAAAGAGGGGATGGTCTTCTTGACTGTTGATTTCTTTCGGGTGCTTTTGGGACACACATGGGCAAAGTACTAGTGACTTGCCTCCAAAATGGGTTGGGATACCCCTTCAATCGTTAGATCCTCCTGGGTGGCCCAATCCACTAGAGGAAGATCCATTTTATCTAGCCCTTGTCCTTTGTATGCTGGATTCTCCAGTGGCCCATCATCTTTAAATCCCTTCGAGAAGGTCTGAAGGTCCAGTGCTTTCATGAGCCCCTTGCTCATCCTCGTATTCTATCGGGCCCGAAGATCAAAACTGTCCTCGCAGTCTGCCCAGAAGTCTTCAATATCCTCTTCATGCGGTTCGGACGCTCGAGGTAGTGCTGTGGCAATCTTGCCGCAGGGATCATAATTTTTCCGGGCGTGGTGGAATTCCACTAGCCCCAAGTTCTTTAGTTCATTGTCTGCCTCCCGAGCTGCGGCGAGGCTGCATGTGTAATTCTCACAAGAGAAAGGGAATGGGATGTTGATGACCTTCTTCAACGAGAAGAAGGCGTGTAGATCCAAGATCTGCCTGCAAAACTCTAAAAGAATAATCTCATCCCCACAATATCGGGGAAGATGATATGGCTTCCCATTGAAGCCTGTCACCCTAATGTAGGTGTGATGCCGAAACTGAATAAAATAATGGCCGTAGGAGCTGACCAGAGTCATTGCCGCCTGTGATAATCTGTACCCAGAATCCTGGGTAAGGGTTAAGATATTATGGTAAATGAACGCGTCATTTACCTGACAAAAACTTAGGAAACTGAGCTCCCACTGTAACTAGGGATAGTGATCCCATGGCATGACCTGCCCTGGCCCGTTCCTGAGTTCTTTAGCTATTCCCAAACCTAGAAAAGTTGGCCTTTGTTGTGCTAACGCCCACAACACATATGAAATCATGTAAAATTGGGAATTCTGGGCAACCGTCCTCATCTGCATATCTACATGATTAGCTATAATAGCTGCCCAGTTGAAGGTTCGGTTGTGGGTTGTGATGTAGTATAGAAAATAGTACATCCACACTGAGAATTCCCAGGCATGGGGCCATCCAAAGATCCTGCATAGATAGATTATACTCGCCTGGATGGGTTCTTTGAAATCCTCGCAAGGAATTTCCAACTTCATTCTTTTGTGGTCTCACTTTGGAGACTTCAGCCACTGACTGTTGAGGTGCTGCCGGGAAATGCCTTCGGCTTTGCCAAATTCCTCCAATGATTTGGCCCTAGTGATGACGGCGGACCCTTTGAACTGAGGAATCCCCAATCTGGAAGCAAAAGTTGGAGCATCCAAGGTGACGATTGTGGCGGGGTATTGTAGCGGCCGGAGATCCGGAAGCAGAACTGTGCGAGTAGGTGCATTGTATAGTATTGCCAGCTACTTTATTAATTCTAGTGACTACACCGAACATAGAATTTTTGCAGCCTTTATGATGCCGGAGGCAGCCAAACAAGTGGCCATTTTGTCTCCCTCGACCTTTAACCTATAAATGGTCTGAATCAGACCTTGCAATTCGGCCCAAGTTCCGGGGTCCGTATCTGTTATTTCCTAGACCTTGGAGTCTACCTTGGACCCTGCAATAGCTCCCTCCTTTGGATATTTGGAGGTTAGGGGCAGCTTCGCTAGCATTCTTTCCATCTTTGTCTTCGTACCTGCTCGGGTGGAAGTGGTAGGTAGTTCCGGACTATCAGGAGGGGCAATAATTTCAAACATCTTCGATCAATCTATCCGCAACCTGCAAGACCGAAGAACCGTCAGGACATATATAAAAATAAATTAGAACTCCAAAAGATTCTTCCCCATCCCGCACCTGTTAAACAAGCGTTAGTACATACATCAAAAGTTTTGGGGTATCTAGAATGAACATGACTTAGCATCCCAGAGTGTTTGAACAAGGTGCCAGGAAGAAGTGGAAGACAAGGTCTTACTAGAGCTCCGGAGTCTAGACAAACTAGCCTTTGCCGATGTGACTGGCAATAAGCTATACTTTGGTCGATGTGTGTTGGCACGTGGTAGGATGACAAATGATGTTAAGACATTTATGATGACAAGTGGGTTGACACGGGGGAATTAAATTCCAAATGGGACATGGTTTGAATGCCCACTCGTGGGAAATTAATCCCACCATTAAGGTGATGAGACAAAGGAGAGAGAAAGTTGCCATGGCTCGAACTAGCAAGGTGCCAAGTTCAAACCATGGCGACTCTATCCCAATGACTTCGGTCTCATGGGGTGAAAATGTAGGACAGAGCACGAGGAACTCGCAAGCTCAGAAGGATATATAGAATATATACATAGAATACAATAGGGTCAAGGACCGAAGCATATATACATGCGATATACAGAAATATACACCATATACATATTTTTACATGGTTATAAACAATATTAACACACACAGAAGATACCCTAGGACAATATACAAAATGCACACTACTCTACAGTTGCGCAGAGGGTAGAAAACCCTCTAGCAGAGCCAACCCACCAATGGGTGGCAAACCAGAAGCAGAAAATGTGGAAAACAGAAACACAAGCCAAAACAAAACAAAACCAAAAACCAAAAATGAAAAGAACGAAGGCAGGAACCAGAGGACCTACCTGGAAATCTAAAGAACAATAAGGAGAGAAAGCACTAGGACCGCTTTGCAATAGCTCCAACCTTCAGTGATCACCAACAGTCACCAAAAAACAACTTGTAATTATCCACTAAGCTCAGAGTAATTTGCACTTAATCGCACTTCACATCGCCAAGGAATCGCTCTGAAAGCTCTAAGTGTTTTAATCGCGGTAACTATGAAAGTGACATGTAATTTCCATTTATACCCAAGGTAAAAAGCAAGTTACCTGCTTTCCCGCAAACTCCGAAACAGGCAGACCTCCGGACTCCGGGCCCGGGGATTCCGCGCGACCATACCTCTTTGCGAGGAAGATACATCGCGGTGGGGAATCCCAGAGTTCAAAATCTGGCTCTGAAAAGAAACAACCAACTCTGGGACCGGGTCCCAGAGACACGAAAGAAAAAAATCAAAAGAAAACAAACCTCACTGGAAGGAAAACCTAGAGAAGAAAACAACAAAGGCAAAAAGACAAGAAAACAAGGCAAGAGCCAAAAGCGAGAAGATGGGACCCAACATTTTGCACACAAAATGTAGGGACAAGTATGTGGGGCATAACAAATGGCGACTATCTGGGATGAATGCCTTATCACATTCGAGAACTGCAAAATCTCTGGTTAGCAAAACAAGAACCAATCATTACCCAGAGCGTCCTGCTTGTAAGGTGCGAAGCGTCTGAGAAAATCTGGCCATACACGATTCAATCCATGGTCTTTCATCAGTTGTGAAGTGTGTGCTTTGGAAGAAAATCAAGCCGATGACCTCTAGGAGAAGCAGAGAAGAGGCACTAAACATATCAATCCAAAGTCGTCAAGTTTTCTCGTTTCTCCCGAATACCAGAGTTTTCGTCCCATCTTTTCTTTTCTTTTAGCTTTATTCTTTTTCTGGATGGTAGGGATGTACTTCTTTCACCATTAAGCTTGAGCTTAGCTAAATTTAACGGTGGTACTTATTTCACCCTTCTACGCACCTTAATTTGCTAAATGGGGAAGAGAAACTTTAGACCTGGAAAGAATCTTAAAAGTTCAGACTCTGGGCCAACAAACCAGTGCGACCAATCTACCCTTAGCGTGTCCAATTACTTGTTCCTCTTAATTTTGATTTAACTAATTACCAGACTTTCAAGGATAAATCTTATGAAGATTACTAACATCCTTCTACCAAACTCACAATAACTCCAGAGACCGGACCAATTCCACCATGCTAACAATAAATTATGAATTCAACATAAATGCGGAAGGTACCATCCTAGAGACTAGATGTTATGCGAAGCATACTAACCTATAGGAGGGGAGCAAAACACTGAAAATCTGAAAAAGAAAGAACAAAACTGAAAATGAATCAAAATGAAAGGGGGCAATCTCGGAGGACCACCAACAAAACTATTTACAAGACAAGGCACCCCAAGCGGGGCACCGGGAAAGAAATATTTACAAGCAAGAAGACCTACATATAGTACAATTCCGGACAAATCTGCCTCATTCAAAATAATGTTTGAGAAACTGTCCATTAACGGGCAATGGGACAGGTTCCTTGGTCATGGTATTGAGGCGATAGGTATTTGTCCCGCAGATCTCTAAGATCAAATATGGTCTGAGCCAGAGCCTTTGGAACTTGGTGTGCTTCCCTTTCTTTTCCCGGGCTTTATCCCACAAGAGGACCAAGTCCAAAATCTGAAAGGCCTTATACTAGGCTCTTCGGTCAAACCATCATTTTACCACTGCTTGGTGACGCGCAAAATATTCAAGGGCTGCGTCTCTTTGTTCTTCCATCTGCACCATATTCAAGAGCTAAACCTCCACGATGTTGTCTCGGTTGCTGAATTCCTGCATGAACTATAAAACCAGGATCTGTAAGTTAATGGGGAACACTGGGTTCTGGCCGTAGACTAGATGGAATGGGGATGTCCCTAAGGTGGCCTTAATTTGAATGTGATTCACCCAGAGGGCGAATATCAACTTTTGGTGCCAATCCTAGGGATTTTGTTCTAACAGGTGTTTGATCACCTCAAGCAAATTTTTGTTAGTTGATTCAGCTACACCATTCCCCTGGGGATAATAGTTGCTGGAGAACTTCAGGGTGATCTTCCAGTCATAGGTCCATTCTAGTAGTTGTGCCAAAGAAAATGTCGGACCATTATCATACACTATAGCCAAAGGCACACCGAATCTTGTGACGATGTTTTCTTCTAGGAATTTGATAACTACATCTGTCATGTTGTTTTTACAAGGTATGGCTTCAGACCACCGGGTGCAATAATTAGTAGCATTCAAGATGTATCGATGGTTGGTAGACGATTTGGGGTTTATTTCCCCGATAAAGTCAAATGCCCATTGGGTAAAAGGTCTAGCTTCGAAAACTGGCTGTAAAGGCATGGCTGGGTTTCGCTCACGATATGCCGCGGTTTGGCAAGTATGGCACTTCCAGATGTGAGTATAGACATCTTTAAAGATACAAGGCCAATAGTATCCAGCCCGAAGGATCTAATGAGCAGTGGCGTCAGCTGAGCCATGCCCGGTTCCAAATTTCTCATGGAATTCTTTAATTATTCTTGCAGCTTGAACCCTATCGATGCACCGAAGGTACACTCCCTCATAATTTATGTGAAAAAGTGTGGAGTTTTTTATCATGAAGTGTGCGCTTTTCAACCATGGATCTCGAGTGATAGGCTCCACTGTGTATGTCTGGCATTCGATGTGGGGAGTCTCTTCTTCCATCGCTCTGTATAGTCCCTGGCCTCGGACTATTTTCATGGGTTGCATTTCCAAATCATATTCTTGGAGGATGGCCATCCATTTCCCCCGTCTTTCACCCAATTCACTCTACATCAGCAGAGATTTCACCACCTGGTCTGGGATGATGGCATGCACCTTTCTCTAGAGAATGTAATGCTAGAATTTCTTCACAGTGCGAACAAGAGCAAAGGCCTGCTTTTCCAATGACGAATACCAAACTTTGGCATTCTTGAAGGGGGAGCTCATGAAAGCTATCGGTCGTTCTTCCCCTTCGACCTTTTGGCTCAATACTGTCATGGCAGAATGCGGCGAAGAAAAGGAATAAATGTAGAAAGGGAGGGAGTAGTCTGGACTAACCAAAACTGGTGCTTCCATTATCGTCTGCTTAATTTGGGCGAACGCCCGCTTTGCTTTAGGACTCCACTCAATTTTAGTATCTTTCTTCATCATTTCGTTGAGTGGTTTTACGATCTCGGCGAATCCAGTGATGAATCACCAGACAAAGTTGATCTTTCCAAAGAAAGACCTCATCTCTTTCTTGCTGTCGAGCATTTGTAGGTTTAACAGTGCTTCAACTCTCTCAGGGTCAATAGATATACCCTTCTCGGAGACAATATGCCCGAGCAACTTCCCTTCAGTGACCCCAAATATACATTTCTTGGGGTTGAGGGCTATTCCATACCGGCGATATCTCTCACAAATTTGGGTGAGGTGGGCGGAATGATCACGCCTGTCCCAGGAAAATATGGTTAAATCATCCATGTAGATGATTATACACTGGTTCACAAGGCCCTTGAATGCAATGTCCATGGCCTTTTGGAATGTAGCCCCTGCGTTAATCAAGACAAAGGGTATTCTCTGATAAGAAAACATTCCCCACTTGGTGGTGAATGTCATTTTGTCTCTATCCTCATATTTAACCATGACCTGGTTATATCCAGAGTACCCTTCCAAGAAAGACATCATTTGGGATCCGTTCACTATCTGCAACACCTCATCCAACGAGGGGAGAGGGTGATTATCTTTTTTGGAGGCCTTGTTCAAATTTCAGAAATCCATGCAAAGGCGGATCTCACCCTTTTCTTTCTCATAGGGACCAGGTTGGAAACCCATGTAGTATGCCGAATTGGAAAGATTATCTGGGCTGACAGCAATTTTTGGACCTCCTGATAAATCAAGGGCTCAATCAGTGGGTTGACCGGTCACTGCTTTTGCCAAAAAGGCTTAGCATCAAATTTGAGTGGGATGGTATGAGTCATAATGGATGTGTCATATGTCTTCAAATCCTCATACCCCCATGCGATCACGTCTATTTATTCTCAGAGAACTGCAAGAATCTTCTCCTTCTCCTCAGGGGAGCAGGAGGTGCCGATGTGTATCATTTTCTCTTCACCGGGCTGGCCAATGTTCACTTTCTCAAATTTTCCTTCCTCAAAGGAGGATGATATCTTTTCCTGGCCCTGAGGGTCCAATTCAAAGATTCTTTCAAGTGCAACCATCCCCTTAGGAATGGTGTTGGTCGGTAGGTCCATGATCCCATCATCTTTGTCACCCTGTCTAGTGTCGTCGTGGTCTCTTTCTTCCACTATCTGGTCCTCAAAAACACCAATGTTGGCCATGAAGGCCAGGATATGTCGATCATCCTTAAAGACCTGAAAATGGGTGATATTATCTAGAATGGATGGGGTGGAGATCATCTCAACAGAAAATCTCTGGAGTTGTGAGTCGGCCATGGGCTCAAGTGTACTAGAAGAAACAACAAGGGTATCCGGGACATAATTCCATCTCTAGGGAATAAGATCAATACTAAAGGCATCAAAATATTCAATAAGGCTCCATGCCTGGTTGTGGTATGTAGCCAACCTCTTATTGTGATAGGTGTACTGACTCCAGACCTGTTTGACAATCAACTCTGAATCACCCAGGGCCCGGAGGTGAGTGATTCCTTTCCTTAATGCAAATAGGAGTCCAAAGACCAAGGCCTCGTACTCCATGACGTTGTTTGTGCAGTTGAACTGCAACTTGTAGGACGCGAGGAAGGATTTCCCCTGTGGGTTGATTAATTCCACTCTGGCCCCACAACCCTATTTGGATTGGGACCCATCGAACTTAAGGGTCCACAAGTCATCATTTGTCATCTAGGGCTGGGAAGACGGAGTGTTCTTTGGATTTTTTTTAGGAGGTTTGAGAGGAGTTCCCTCCGGTGCTGATGATACGTGGGTGAGGTTTACCCTTAGAGGGACTTTTGGTTGAGATTCCTGGACAAATGGTGCTAAAGGGGAGCCGTCAGTAGAAGTACTAAGTCTCGGGGAATCAGTTGTGTGTTCTTTTCTCCAGAGGGCATAAATGTACTGAGTGGCAACAAAAAGGCAAGGCTCACACTCCAACTCCAAATGTTTCTGGTAATGCACCCGACACTAAGTTCTAGACAAGAGTGTATCAGGGGTCGCTGTGGCACCCTGAGAGTTAACCTCAACCCTCATTTTTTCTTCTAGGTCTTGGGTTTCTGTAGAACTATGGGATTCTCCCCCTGGGTGAAATTGAATGTTAGGATCTCAAAGGGTTGGTACACCCCGGGGGAGGTCTCACAAAATAAGACCTCATTCACCCTCCCAACTTTGGTGAGGGCCTGTTTCATCTGGGTTTCACTTTCAACCCAGATCTTGTTAGATTCTCCTTCCCAGGGGAGCCATAAGTGGGAGAAGTCAGTCAAAAAGTATCCGTTCAAGGACTTAAACCAATCTCGACTAAGCAACATCCTGTAAGTTTATGGGATGTCCACCACTTGGATGTCGATTATGCTAGCTATCCTGGGGTCCTGGATAAGTTGAATCCAGACATTCTTTTGTTCACCCACCATTTTTAGAGCAGTTTTATCCAATTGGATTACTGCACCATTAGACAGGGTGGGTCAGAATCTGAGCTTCTGGCATATAGATAGGGGCATGATGTTGCCCGAAGCTCTGAAATATACTAGGCAGTTGTGTATTTTTTTCCCTTGTATGTTCAGGCCTAGCAGGAAGGGAGGATCCTTAGTAAGTTTTTCCCTTGTATGTTCAGGCCTAGCAGGAAGGGAGGATCCTTAGTGTTTCCCCGAAAGATAGCCGCATTGGCGTCCTCAAAAGAGACGGTCTTGGGTGGGCGACTGACAGCTTCTGGGTTTCCTAAGAACTTTAGAAGAGACTTCTTCTGCTCAGGATAGTTCAAAAAAACCTCCATCAAGGTCATGGAGGTGGTGGTCTATTCTAACGCCTTCATGATGTCAAACCTTCCTCCCCGAAATTGGTGGCTTCCCTTGCCGGGTCCTTTGCTTAGTTAGAGCTAAAACCTTTTGGAGGGGCAGACCAATCGGTTGTATTGTCCCATGGAGGAGTATCTTTAGGAGGTGCAGGTGTGTAAACTGGTCCTTTACCAGCCTGACTCTAAGTATTGTAGGGAGCCCTTGGGTTGGTGAAGGCATTGGCCTTAAAGGCTGGAATTGACTCATCAAAGAATCCCTGTAGTTCAGATTCTTCTTCATCTTCTCTGGCGGTCCCAAAGAAGACGGTCTCACAAGTGAATGCACCGTGAGTGGGCTCTTGCACAGGAGGCTCTGGGGGAGTAGGATCAGATGCTTGTTGTCTGTCCAGCTGAAAAATCATGATGACTTTCTCTAGCGTGGCACAATTTGCCTCGTTGTGGGAGCCTATGTCATGCAATCTACACCAATTGGTCATGGGCTAGAAGTCTATGACTTGTGTGAAATGGGATGGTCCAAGACCATTTTGATTGGTGTTTTTGTTCGGAGGCGGACCTCTGGCATTTGCATTGTTATTCTATTGTTGTTGGTTGGGTCGGGGCCCATTATTGAAATTTCTTCCTCCGACATTGTTGTTTCATTGGCCAGAGAAAATATTCCCTCTCTGGGAATTGGACTTCTGGGGTGTGTAGGACCCCACCTTCAGCTGACCCATGTCCATAGCCAGTGTGGATAACATTCGTTGAAGGGATTCAACCTCGACGGTCAATTGGGTATTTGCATCATTATGTGACGATTGTTGTTGTTGGTTCCCTGGAAAAGGGGCAGCATTTTCCAGAGTCAAGGGAGACAATCCCCTAGCTGTGGATGACTGGAAGAAAGGCACTCTGGGCAATTATGTTTGTGGTTGTTGCATTTGCTATGGCTGGTTCCAGGGGAAATATTCCAGACTCGGTATCTCTGGGTCTGCAATGGATATACGTACCGGGCTTGCTGGTCTATCAGCAGTGGTGGGGGATTCATGGCCATCGCAGGATCTCCCATTGCCTGATTGTGGTTATATCCTCCACCGCAAGAATTTCCGTCAGGGATCATGTTCAATGGTGTGCTTTGCCCAATCCCGCCCAGGAACTTGTTAAGACTGTGAGATAGTTCTAAGGCTAGGTTGTAAACCTTCGCCAAAAGTATCCCGGTCTCCCAGGGTGGTAGTTCTCTAGAGGAGAGTGGCAACAAAGGGGTCCATCGCATTGAGATAGGTCTGGATAGTCACTTTCACGGATGGGATGAAGGGGCCCATGCACCGCTTCAACGCGCGTTGGAACCAGTGATTGAATATTGCAAGGGGTTCATTCGATTCCTTCCTGATAGAAATGAACCGGCTATGGAACCATGTCGGGTCCATGTGTACGCAGAAGGTAGCCAAGAAGGCGTCCTCCATGTCCTGCCAATTGTTGATGGAGTTGGAAAGAAGGTTAAGGTAACGATTTAATTCATTTTGTCCCAGGGACAGTGGGAACATCCGGGTCACAACGTCTTGATGTTGAATCTGGTGTCAGTTCATGGCATCCTTGTATGCCTACAGATGCTCTTCTGCGGTTCTTGAGCCTAAGTGCTTGTATCAAGGACAAATCTTTTCTAGGAGCGAAGGTAAATCGTTGGTTGCACCCAGAAAAGTTCCCATTGGAGACCCGATATTTCCAAAATACGCAGCCATTGGGAGAGTCAAATTTTGACAAGGTTGAGCACTAGTTCTCGGGACCGTCTAGGGGACTTGGGTATTTTGTGGTATGCTAGATCCCCAGATAATGGTGGCTGACTTGACTTTTAGGGTCTGTTTCTTCCGAGCGGGAAGCTTGAGTTTAACAAACCATCTAGGATTGGGAGCTGATCTAAGGACTCTTTCAAATCTCGCTGGTGAAAATGATCCAATCCAACTGAAGGCTTGAATCCTAAAACTATGGCTTAGGGAACCCTCAGGCGGTGTAAAATCTAAATCCTTAAAGGAGGATGAGTTCATCCCCTCCCTCTAGCGCCAGTCTCTATTGATGGGACTTTGTGACCAGGTCTGCCAACAGGGGTAAGTTGTCACCGGGTACCGGGGTACCGGCCAACTTTGCCTGTAAAGGTTGTCCGGGGAAATGAGATTCTTTGGGTCTCCAAGTACGTGAGAGTTGGGTCTTGACAGTGCAGGGCTTGGTTGGGAGATGTGACTGTTTTGTTTGAGGGGGATAGCTGGTTATCTTCAACTTGTCCTCTCTAAGGATTCAAGTAAGTGGGGTTTCTTGCAAGCGCACGCTCATTTTACAAATAAACTTCAAAAGATACTGTAGAGTCAAAAAGATTTCATCTACCTATAGTTATACTAAACATTAAAAACATCAACAATGCTCTAACACACTACACTAAATACCGAAGAAATATACAACCATCATTTCATATTTTATTAGTAGAAAAGGAAAGGAGGTCGTTAATCTACTTTAAGTATCAGAGCAAAGGACATGAAGAACATAAAGCATAAAATGTCGTTAACCTAGAAGATAGAATGCTAACAACATCATCGAAAGAACTCTCCCTTCTTCATTAACATATTTTCCAGCAAGCACTGGTGCATGGTACAATGGTGGCTCCAAGGGAGCATCTAACTACTGAAAGCTTAGAAACTATGGAGCATTGAGATCTACAACTAAGAACTGAGGAAACCAGATTGCTATTAACTATGGACTGCAAAATCATCAATTTTTCCGACCCTTGGAATGAGGTCAAACTTATTATTTATACACATTACTTGACCTAAACCTAAACCTAACTTATTTTACACTTTACAATATAATATTACTTTCGGTGGCCAGTACTACCTGCACCATGTTACCAAAGACCTCGAGATAGAGAAGGTCTGACATGTCAAAAGAATAAGACAAGAAAAGCAGAATGGAAGAATCAACCTCGAGAAGAGAGCCAGGATGAGAGAGAAGAAATCTGATCCCCCGGGGATTGAGGCTACATACCTCATAAATGGGAAAGCAGTGCCCTATCTCCGATGCGCTAGGTATAATGTTGAAGTGGCACCTTGGGAAGATCGTCTGTCAGAAAACCTCTTATCGATCCGACGTGCCTTGTTGCGATTACCCACCTTCTGACAACCTTTATTAACTGCCTTGAAAGTGACCAGTCGACCTTGGGAACTGGGACACGGGTCACTTAAAGAATACAAAAATGTAGGATCCAGAATTCTAGGATCCGGGAACCCATGTTCCAAAAGAATGAATGAATACAAAAACATATCTTCTGCTAAACATCTCTAGAATCCAGAGGGCTTTATTACTCCTTATGATTTTTCCCAAGCTTCCAATACTTGGCCTATGCTTTCTTCATCTACATCTTTGATGCTGTCCCACCGGCTGTGAACAACCTCCACTGCATCCTCAACATCTCCAGCCCCGTTCCAGAATTCATCCACCATCTTGATCCCATCGCGTGATCAGATCATTATTTTAGACAATCTAGATAGCCTGCCCTGGTCAAAATCTTCGGCAGGCGGATACAGGGACTCCATCCGCTCATTGAACTTGCTGAGGACATAGTCCTCCGGGGTACATGTGCCAGTGGTGAAGGGATCAACTTGCGATACCCCAGCCATGAATGTTTTAAATAAGCCCAAGGGATACTAGGCTATTGTCACCTTCTCTTTCAGGGCCTTAACCAGTTTCTTGCACACCTCAATCTTGAGGACAAGTATGGAGTACTGGGCCTGGAGGGAATCTTACAATTTGTCTCCCAAAGTTCCAGATTTTGTGGTGACTTCTTCACCTATGTTGTGGATCTCTTCTAGCCCGGCCTTCCATTTTTTATACTTGTCTAGATCTTGCTCCCATATAATAACGGAGCCTTTTTCCCAGTTGAGGAGAGAACTGACCCGGTAAAGGTCTGGGAGGGACGCCACTAGAAATTGTCTCATCGCGATCACTTGCTTGGCGGCCCACCCATCCACAGCTTGTGCCTTCTTTTTCATTATCCGCAGAGAATCCACATTGCCCTATGCAAGCGGCAATCTAGAGGAAGGGGTTCTGGGGTGGACTTCGGCTAACAGATGCATGAGTTCTGCCAGAAGTGTGAGGAGATATGCATTTGTTTCTCTTTCCTCCTTCAGCTTCTGGCCCTATTTTATGTACCTGGCCTCTATTTCCTTGGTGGCCTCCTTCAGCAAGTCCAATTTGTCGTGCTTATCTCTCTTCCCCAATGCTACTTTTGTTACGTTGTAGTCTTCGGGCCTTACGACTGCCGCATCTACATCAAGAGGGGGTGTTGCAATGGTCACAACTTTAATACCGGTGGGACCAGTATGGAGAGTATGGACTGCCCGCGCTTTCTTAGGCTTCTTAGTATTTGTATTCCTGGCCATCATTTTGGCCAATGAGAGTGGAGCACTTGTGGTTGCCGCCGGGGTTTTTCTTTTCTTGGATTCCACCATCCATTGGGGTGGCTGGGGTGACTTTTCTACTAAGACCTACTCATTAGGATTCCTTTCAGAATCTAGTGGCACATTCCCGGAGTGTACATTATGTTCGGTCTCTTTATCCACCTCGTGTTTCGGTTCCTCCTGTTCTTATTCCTTTTCTGTTTCCTATTCTTTGGAACCCTCAATGTTTTCTGCCATACTGGCATCTTTTGTTGCACTATCCGGAGCCTTCTCTCTGGCCTCAATCTCTTCTATATTTTCAGGGACTTCGTCCCTCCTGGTGCCAGTTGTTTCTTCATTTTCCTTATCCAGGATCTCCTGGTCCATTTGTTGTTGCTGCTCTTGGGCCACATTGGCTTCATCTATTGGAGTGTTCTCCTCCACCGGAACATCCTACGAAGGTGGGTGAGGTCTCTGGCCAAAGTTTAGCAAGGTGGCCGCTGTTACTACCTCATCGAAAGTGCTCCGGGGCACTTGGTCACCCGGAGTTACCAAAGGTGTTTGGAGCGTGACAGTCGGGGGCATGGTTGATCCCGCAAGTCGGTGTTCCCCGATCATCGGTTGCTCATCCATGTGTTGCCTTGATGTGTTATTAGTCTCATGGACCAGTATTCTCCCCTGCTCAGGTTCTGTTTGTACTTCTTCCTGAGCCTCTTGCTCTGATGTATCTTTTTCTTCCCAGATTTCTTTCTCCATGGGGGCCTCTTCTTTGTCCCGAGCTGCAATCTCCTCCACCGCATGACCTATACCATTCTGAATCTCTAGGAGCTCCTCTGCCGAGAAGGTGTCGTCAAAATCATCATGCGGGGGTGAGGAATCCAAGATATCTTCGAGTTCATAAGAGTCCAAACTTACATCTACCAGGGGCATCTCTGGCATGCCGGGGACAGAGGTTGCACTTGGTGTGGGGGTCACTGTGGTTTTCTTCTTTCTTATAAGTGAAGCCTCGTTATCTAGATTGCTAGTAGACTCCGCCTCAATGAAAGTCTATCTGCTTGTCATAGCTACCAACGAGGAGGATCCCGCCGAGCGAGAAAATTCCATTGGAGTTATAGGGAGACCGACAGATACCTGCATGCTTAGTTGCTGACTGGTCATCTTTTTTGACTCCATTTGTTGATTCAGGTGGGCCATCAAAAGTGTAGGAACCTGGGGAGGCACCTTGGGAACTGGGGCACCCTCTTTCCCTTTCCCTCTACTTGTGCTTGCTTTAGCGGTCGCGATAGATGAAGAAGGTTCGACGCTGGCTGAAGAGGGGATGGTCTTCTTGACTGTTGATTTCTCTCGGGTGCTTTTGGGACACACTTGGGCAAAGTACTGGTGACTTGCCTCCAAAATGGGGTGGGATACCCCTTCAATCGTTAGATCCTCATGGGTGGCCCAATCCACTAGAGGAAGATCCTGTTTATCCAGCCCTTGTCCTTTATATGCTAGATCCTCCAGTGGCCCGTCATCTTCAAATCCCTTCGGGAAGGTCTAAAGGTCCAGTGCTTTCATGAGCCCCTTGCTTATCCTCATATTCTGTCAGGCCCAAAGATCAAAATTGTCCTGGCAGTCCGCCCAGAAGTCTTCAATATCCACTTCATGCAGTTCGGACGCCCGAGGTAGTGCTATGGCGATCTTGCTGCAGGGATCATAATTTTTACGGGCATGGTGGAATTCCACCAGCCCTAAGATCTTTAGTTCATTGTCTGCCTCCTAGACTGCGGTGAGGCTGCATGTGTAATTCCCACAAGAGAAGAGGAATGGGACATTGATGACCTTCTTCAACGTGAAGAAGGCGTGTAGATCCAAGATCTGCCTGCAAAACTCTAAAAGAATAATCTTGTCCCCGCAATACCGGGGAAGATGATATGGCTTCCCATTGAAGCCCATCACCCTAATGTAGGTGTGATGTTGGAACTGAATAAAATATTGGCCGTAGGAGCTGACTAGAGTCATCACCGCCTGTGATAATCTATACCCGAAATCCCAGGTAAGGGTTAAGATATTGTGGTAAATGAACGCATCATTTACCCGACAAAAACTTAGGAAACTAAGCTCCCACTGTAACTGGGGATAGTGATCCCATGGCGTGACCTGCCCTGGCCCGTTCCTGAGTTCTCTAGCTATTCCCAAACCTGAAAAAGCTAACCTTTGTTGTGCTAACGCCCACAACACATATAAAATCATGTAAAATTGGGAATTCTGGGCAACCGTCCTCATCTACGTATCTACGTGATTAGCTATAATAGCTGCCCAGTTGAAGGTCTGGTTGTGGGTTGTGATGCAGTATAGAAAATAGTACATCCACACTGAGAATTCCCTGGCGTGGGGCCATCCAAAGATCCTGCATAGATAGATTATACCCGCCTGGATGGGTTCTTTAAAATCCCCGCGGGGACATATATAAAAATAAATTACAACTCCAAAAGATTCTTCCCCAGCCTGCACCTGTTAAACAAGCGTTAGTACATACATCAAAAGTTCTGGGGTATCTAGAATGAACATGACTTAGCATCCCAGAGTGTTTGAACAAGGTGTCAGGAAGAAGCAGAAGACAAGGTCTTACTAGAGGTCCAGAGTCTAGACAAACTAGCCTTTGTCGATGTGACTGGCAATAAGCTGTACTTTGGTCGATGTGTGTTGGCACATGGTAGGATGACAAACGATGTCAAGACATTTATGACGACGAGTGGACTGATACAGGGGAATTAAATTCTAGATGGGACATGGTTTGAATGCCCACTTGTGGGAAATTAATCCCACCATTAAGGTGATGAGACAAAGGAGAGAGAAAGTTTCCATGGCTCGAACCAACAAGGTGCCAAGTTCAAACCATGGTGACTCCATCCCAACGAGTTTGGTCTCATGGGGTGAAAATGTAGGACAGAGCGCAAGGAACTCATGAGCTCGAAAGGATATACAAAATATATACACAGAATACAGGAGGGTCGAGGGCTGAAGCATATATACATGTGATATACAGAAATATACACCATATACATATTTTTACACAGTTATAAACAATATTAACGCGCACAAAAGCTACCCTAGGAAAATATACAAAATGCACACTACTCTACAGCTGCGTAAAGGGCAGAAAACCCTCTGGCAGAGCCAACCCACCAATGGGTGGCAAACCAAAAGCAGAAAATGCGAAAAACAAAAACACAAGCTAGAACAAAACAAAACCAAAAACCAAAAATGAAAAGAACGAAGGCAGGAACCAGAGGACCTACCTAGAAATCCAAACAATGACAAGGAGAGAAGGCACTAGGACCGCTCTGCAAAAGCTCCAACCTTCAGTGATCACCAATAGTCACCAAAAATCAACTTGTAATTATCCACTAAGCTCAGAGTAATTCGCCCTTAATCGCACTTTACATCGCCAAGGAATCACTCTGAAATCTCTAAGTGTTTTAATCGCGGTAGCTGTGAAAGGGACATGTAATTTCCATTTATACCCAAGGTAAAAATAAAGTTACCTTATTTCCCGCAAACTCTGGAACAAGCAGACCTCCGGACTCCGGGCCCGGGGATATCGCGCGACCATACCTCTTCGCGAGGAAGAGACACCACGGCGGGGAATCTCGGAGTTCAGAATCTGGCTCTGAAAAGAAACAACCAACTTCGGGACCGGGTCCCGAAGACACAAAAGACAAAAAGCAAAAGAAAACAAACCTCATGGGAAGGAAAACCCGGAGAAGAAAACAACAAAGGCAAAAAGACAAGAAAACAAGGCAAGAGCCAAAAGCGAGAAGAGGGGACCCAACATTTTGCACACAAAATGTAGGGACAGTTATGTAGGGCATAACAGAGGGTTATTTCTAGGAGTCACTTGCTTAGGCAGAATGGTCTCATCTCTGGTGGGGGTATGAGGTTTAGATCTGGGGGCTAAGAGAGGGCGGTTCCTTCTCCTATGATCAGAACCATGAATTTAGTCCTCCTAGATATTCCAACGAGAAAGTGAATGACTCTCCTTCCAATTCAAATACTAGGGTGTCAGGGATATCTATACCTGGATTGAGAGAAATCATGACCCTTGCATCCATATGTGGGAGGAGCATACTAGATTGGTCAACTCTAATGACTCTACCCAGAGAGTCAAGTGCTTCTTAAATAACATTCCAGAGGAACGAGAGAATTTTATTAATGGTGATTCATCTTGGGCACAACAGAGCCATGATTTCTTCACATTTTTGCCTATCCAACCAACTTAGGGCATAGAAGTTGCAGGTACCAATGGTCCAGAATTGTCTATCGACCATGAATTTTTGACTAATAGGATCATGAAAAATAACAATAAAATGACCTTTTTGAACCATTCTACAAAGCGAGAATTTAAACCCTAATTTAGAACTCCAAATTGTATGCAACAATTTGTTCATGGAAACATGATAAGGTAATTTACTAATATTTTGAGCAGCCAAGAAAATAGTAGAGTCACACAATTTACTTCTTTCTGCTTTAATTAAATTGACCATATTAGGGTTGGGAGAAATGACAAGTTGCTTATGGGCAGAAACCTTACCTCCTAGTCCATGTCCTTCGTCTCCTCTGGTCCTAAATTCTTGGTGCTTGTCGAGGAACTTGGCTCCATTTTATTTAATCTCCAAACCTACCAACACCTGCCTGAAAGATTTGGTTGCTTGGCCAGAAGTTTTGGGAGGTAATGATTTAGAATGGATCTCCTTCAAAGCATCTCCAGAAGAAGGAATGGAGTTGTATGAAGTTGAGCCCATCCTTTAATGAGGGCTAAGGGAACATTAAAGACCCTCTGAGTACGAAGGGCCAAGTAGATGCCATGGACACCCAACTTGCAGAGTATGCAGAGCAGAGCACCTACCAAGTTGCAGAGCGCCTTAATTTTCCCTTCAGAGATTTCTTATCTAGTTTTTATTCATAATGCGTGAATTGTTTTAACTACCACCTTTGGAGATATGTGTAATGGCTGGAACTAGTTCATTTTGAAACATCTAACTAATATATGAACATCTATAAACTTGAACATAAAGCATTCAAAGAACAAAATTCAATCATCTAGATTGTGTTACCTTCTTGCATTGACATATTGTTACTTTTGAATGACAATGGGTAATTGATCTTTGTTCTAAGTTATTAAATTTCCATCCAAGGGTTTGACAAAAGGAGAATTAATCCTTGCCTAGTAAAGGTCTTTCATATCATTTTAAAACACCATCCTTCATAGTTATAGGCTTTAGAATTCCATTTTTATTTTATTTTTCTAATATTATCTATATAACTACTCCTAATAAATGAATCAAATTTAGACATCATGTGCTACATTTTCTATTAACCATTTTTTGTTAAAGAGAGGTAAACACTTCAACCCTAGGGCACCTCATTACCATTTAAATATTCAACAATAACACCCACAATGTTTGAACCTTAATGGAAAGAACAACAACACCACAACTTAACCATCACAACATGTCAATGCCAACTCCACTAACCAAATACTAAGTATCACTTATTTATTTTATATGTTCTAGTGTATTATTTCAAGTACTTTTCATCACAGTTAATAATTTATGTTGATTACATTATTGATGATTAATGTAATCATAAATAAAGGATCTAGATAAATATTATTCACCCATACGTCCTAATACAAATATTCACACTAAATTCACATCACACAAGAATTGTGATAAATACAACTCTATTTAAGATTTAGACATACATCATAACACAAATATTGACATTAAATTCACATCACACAAGAATTATGATAAATACAACTTTTTTTTATATTAAGTTTATTTAAGCTCCCATTTCGGGAATCGAACACAAGATCATACTATATTACAAAGAGAAGAAGCAATCGTTGCACTGCAGGCCAATGCCTTTGATAAATACAACTTTATTAATTTATAGTTTCAAAATATACCAACAACCTCTATCATTGAGGACTTACAATCATATGTAGGCCTTAGCCTTCAATTTTACCCATTGTATTCACCTAAAAATGGTCAACAAGCAAACACAATTAAATTTAAGCCATTTAGATTAATTAAATCAAAATTAATTAATTATGTCATTGAATTAATCATTTAATTACATAGTTCATTAATTAATTAAATCCAATACATTCATAAATTATACGTGGTTATTTCAATTAATTCATTTGAATTAAATCCTCCTAAAAAATCTCACCTACCACTACATGACGAAAATCAATTGAACCAATAAGAAAGGAGGAATGAATGTGCATGGATCGCCAAAAGGCTTTGCTATCTTAACCATTCAATCTTGATACTCTCTGTGATTTTTAATTTGCAAAAATAGAAGAGGTTACGGTCTAATCAGTTTGCTGGATAATTGCAGATGGCAAAAAAAATCAAAAATTGAGGAAAGTTGTTTTCAAATCACCTGATTATCATGTCCAGAAGGTAATTAATAAGGCAAAAACATGTGCAAAGAAAGTGCAATGGGAAAATGAGATGGAAACTCTTGGTGAAGAAGAAAAAACTTTTAATAGATATGTTAATATAATTAACATATATCAAGCTGAATATGGAGTAGCAATTAACTTGGATGCTTATCCTTTGTAAATTTGCATTCAATTTGATCATATTGTTGATTTCTTAACCTTGGTTTGAGTGTGTTGGACTAAGGTTTGTGGAACTTGTTGGCAAGTGATAAATTTTGTATCATATGAGACACTTATGGGTTTTCATTTATGGAAACACATCTAGTATATTGATCGTTTGGAATGAAGTTCAGTTTTGGAGACACAGCCTTCAAAATGACAAAGTACAAAAGCAGAAATATAGAGTATGACAATATTGTTTTGGATAGCGAAGATTGAGTACGATGTTTGGTGACAAGAAAACTTAGAGGAAGATACTATGGAGTACATGTATGACCTCCACCTAAGATCAATTTTGTTTTGGAGATGATTACATTGAGTTAGAGATATATGGAGACATGCGCGGACAACAGAACAACATAACAGAGTAGTTGAACAAGTAGCGATGAATCAAGGAGTATGTCGTGGACTCCTAGCAAGATAATTTAGATTATGATTTTGGATAACCTATATTTTGGTTATGAAGAGCACCAACTTTGTAATT
>MU222185.1:106212-152751 GCA_018584345.1 Thuja plicata | reverse complement strand
TATATATATATATATATATATGAAGACTTTTTGTAAAGCAAAGTAAGGATATGACGTGATGATGAAATAAAGAAAGGATATGTGAATGGCAAATGTGAGAACAAAGGTTGACAGGTATCATTGAAGAGCTATGACTGGAACTATCTAAGCATTGTAGATGCTTGTTTTGTTCATTATTGAGAATATTGTGTAACATATGTATTATTATAAGAGTTGTAAGCTCACTTGGCCCCTAACAGGGTGTTGTATACCTTTAATATGGTTGTTATTCCTTTAACAAGGAAATGTACTATGTAATATTCAGCTCCTAACAGGGCTAAGTCTCCTAACATAGACACTGTACTTTAGTGCATGCTTGTGGGTACCATCCCCACCAGGGTTTTCCCTTGGCCAAGGTTTCCTCGACAACAAATAATGGTGTTATGAGTTATGTGTTATTTATTTATGTTATTTTCATTTCAGTAAGCTTATGGTTTATTTGAAATTGGTTTAAGTTTAATTTAAAGTGTTGTAATATTGATTCACCCCCCTCTCAATATTACTCAATCTTAATAATTGGTATCAGAGTTGTTGGCCCTTGGAGAGAAAGTCTAACAGCTTAAGGGAGATCAGAATGGATTCAAAAAATTTGCAAGAGAACTTTGAAGCAGTACTTGAATACCTTGATAACACAAAAGCATAAATTGGTGACTTGAGATTCAATTTGAGAAAAGCTAAGGGATTCGTCAAGAAACTAAAGGATCAACTTGAACTTTCCAGAAATCAGAGACATGATCTTATGGTTCAGATAAAAGAAGATTCAAACAATGATAATTCAGATCAGATAAAGCAACCTGAACAAGTGAATGATACTTTGAAGCTTTAGAATGAGACAATGGCTAAAGAGATTCAACAAGAAAAGAATGCTAAGAATGAGATTGAAGAAGCTTTGAAAGATGCTAATATTTTGATGGGTCAAATGAAGATTGACCTTGAACATTACAAGAAAAAAATCTAGAATTGGATAAATATAATCATATCATAAAAGGTGAACTTTTTGAGACAAAGAAACACATTGAGAAATTTCACATGAGTAGTGACTTGATCGATGAACAAAGAGATAGACACAAACCTAAAGGTGATATGACTGGTATTGGCTTCAATGAAGCTGAATGTTCTAAGAATCAAGAAGAAAAATTTGATGTGAAGATTGATGGATAAAAACCTATTCTTGAGGAACCTAAATAATAGATCAGCCCTTTTAGAGGTAGATGTTTTGGATGTAACAAGTTTGGACACATGAAGAGAGATTGCAGAGGTAATACCCCTTTCAGAACTTTTTCTGGTTATTATTTTACTTGCAATACATATAGGCACAAGAAAACAGAATGCAGGAAACCTGATCAATCTATATACATACAAGATTACACCAGAGAAGAATCAACAACTAAGATCACATGTTACAAATGTAATAACCTTGCACACATTGCAAGGAATTGTAAATTGCAAATTAATCATAACAGAAAACCTCCTATATGCTACAAATGTAACAATCCATATCATATAGAAAAGTTTTGTGGGTATAATGGAGTTAAGAATAGAAGAGTTCCACCTCGTATGGATACAAAGAAGAATGATAGTGATACTGGTAAGAGTCTTGCAGAATACAAGAGTGATTTTGACAATTGTTTCAAGAAAGCAGAAGATAACAATAGTGGTAAGGTATGGAGAGACAAAGAGTCCAATGAGATATTGGTTTAGGGAGAGACAGTAGATGCTATTGGATCTTCGCCTGATGCTAACAAGGTAGAATTGACCTAAATGGTCGATCATGGCCTTAGGGGGAGCACTGGATGAGCACAACAGATTATATTTGTGTGTGTATTTTGTGGACTTGAAAGTTGCAACACAATACTTAAATATGTCATTACATTAGTGAGAAAAACATGAAATGGGAGAGTAAAACCACATAGAAATCACTAAAATGGACATATTGCTCCCTATCTAAGAAGATTTTGATAAATGCTATAATTTTCCCTCATATTATGCATAAATCTATGATAAATTCATGCTTAGAATGGAAGATTTAGAGAGAATGCAAGATAAATTCTCAAACAAAGTTCATTTTAAGTGCTCCAAATGAAAGATTATGCAATTCTAAGAATATTGAGCTAAAATGCATTAAGAAATTACAACAACATAAATTTGCAAATGAAATTCTAAAATTAGGGGCCCATTGAGCTCAAAATTCATTCCTTTTATACAAGAATTTGAGGAATGAGAGGTCAAGATTGAGTTGTGAAGAGAGGTGGAGATTAAATCCTTGGTGATCCATGTGAGGTGATCCAAGTGATTTAACTCTCATTAGCTAATGGATTGACTTTCTATTTTACAAGTGAGTAGTTGTAATTAGGGAATTTATTTAATTCCTTTTAATTAATTACCTTAGCCATGTATTTAATCCTTTTGATTTAATTGTTTTGATTTGATTTGATTGGCTAAGGCAATTAATGTAAATTAGTGATAAGATCACTTTGATTTTTAGGAAATTAAATTTGATTTAAATGAATTATGCCAATTAATTGAAGAATTATCATGACATAATTAGGGGTATGATCACACTTACGGAAAATAGGATCTCTGGTCAGAGCATACCAAATTAGGGTGGTTACATTTTCCCCTCTTTGAATTGATGCGAGCAGCGCATTGATTCAAAGAATGTTTGATATTGATTTTAGAAAGTTTGAGAATTTTGCACTTGATTGAACGACATGTCTGATGAGATCAGTCTCGCACTTGATTGAACTAAGACTGATAGTATTGAGTTTGAATTTGATCGAACAAAGGTTAATAAAATAAAGATCTTAAAGGTACCAATTCTAAACTTGATCAAATGAGAATGGATAATATCAACTCTGAACTTGATCGAACAAAGGCCAGTACAAAGCTACTAGGAGCTCTGAGGTATCAATTCTGAACTTCATCGAACGAGAATTGATAATACTGACTTCAAACTTGATCAAACAAAGGTCAATACAAAGCTGATAGGAGATTAATAAAGATATGAGAATATGTGGACATAGATATCCGACTTGTTAGCGCAGAAGCCTTCTATCCAATAGTCCTGACTTGACTGAAGGAAACTGCCATGCCCCTAGTCTTTTGATGATGAAGTCATTTTAATGCCTTTTGAGCAAGAATTTGAATAATTTTATGTGTGATCATGCCCCCTTCGAGAACAAAATTGAAGGAAAAAGAATAAAATTCCCCTATAGAATGATATATCACTTGAACAGATCGATTGGATTGAGAAAGAATCAATCAGAAGAAATGATGAAGTGAAGGTCTGTTTAGAGAAAACATAATTTTACCAAGTTGACTATGTGAAAATGTAAGTTTTGAGTTTGATAAAATGATGTAGGACCAACATTTTGATATAGAATATGCAATTTGATGATATAGAACCTGAAAACTGATTGCATAAACCCTGCAATTCATTTTCTGAACATGTATAGCAATTCTGCATTTTTGTTAGATTGTCATAAAATGTGTAGTGTGTTGTTGAAAACATCGTCTATGCATTCAATTTCATTCCCGATTGATCAAAGAAGAACAAAATTGAATTTTGATAGTCCAGGAGGAGTTCTCGAGCTCCTAAATAGCTCAAAAAGGTCAATATATATATATATATATATATATATGAAAATTCACTTTTTACTCATTCATTTTCACTTTTATCTTTAATAAATCTAGAGAGCTGCAGAGAAGATGGTGGTCCTCGTGGAGAAACATCGATTTGAGCTTGCACATCGACATCAGTGCCCAGTTGATTACGCACCGCTGATGAGTACATCGATACCTTCTTGATTATGCTTTCTATTTTTATTTTTGTCAAATTTTGCAGTAGATGTGAAGCTTTGAATTCTGCATTGCATCCCATGTCCTAGGTCGCGTCCAGTCCATCTCATGTCGCATTTGGTTTTTGCAGAAAATCCCAGATCGCACCCTGCAATTTTAGGATCGCGTCATGTTTGCATGTTTTGAATTGCATGGTGTAAAATTGTGTCAACCTTTAAATTTCATCGTGTCTTGTGAAAATAGGATCGCACCCCACGTCTAGAGTTGCATCCTGTCAGAACAGGATCTCTTCCTAGATTCCCTATCGTATCCAGGAAATTGTGTATCACATCTAGTATTCAGGATCACACCCCATAAAAACACAGTCATTTTCAATTTAGGAGTTAGGTTTTTGCCCATTTTGACTATTTTTCTCTTTCGGAAGGCCAAAAAGACTTAACTGATAAATTTTCTGCATAGTTGTCTTAGCTAGAATATTGATTTAAACATGTACTTTTGTTCTTGTGATAGATTGAATTTGAGGTAGTATCCTTTCGAGGACCTTATCTGAGATGATTGCTTGCCTTATCCAGGTCCTTGACACCTGCTGAGTTACAGATCATAGCACGTCTTGGATTGACATCGCTCATAGATTTACCTGACATCAAGGTAAATCGGGGGTTATTAACTACTCTTGCCGAGAGATGGCATTCAGAGCACAACACCTTCCATCTCCTGACTCGTGAGATAATCTTCACACCTGAGGATGTGTGGCGCATTATGCAGATTCTAGTTATGGGTTGGGAGGTTCATTTTGAGTTGCTCTCTGCGATAGCGATTGTGTTTGCACAGAGGTACTTTGCAGATCAAACCATAGTCCGTAGATATCTAACATGGGACTACATGTGCAATCACTACGATCATTTACCTGTGTATCTTTTTGGGTTCATTGGAGGTATCCTCATGCCTAATAGAGGTCAGCATGGATTTATGTGCGGTTGGGTGGAGACCTTAGAGTAGATGGTCGTATCATCACGCACATTTCGCTGGGGAAGTTGTATATTATCCCAGATGTACCGAGAGTTACATGAGATTGTTTATGAGTACTCCCGCAGTATGACAGTAGGGATCCTGATATTGCAGATCTGGGCCTGGGAGCACATCCCAGTTACATGGCTAGTAGTAGATACACGGAGAGCACTAGAGCATCCTTATGTCTACATGTATTTAGGATTCATCCAACAACCCCATCTGGGTAAGCTGGAGTATTGGCACCGTGTTCTAGATGACATCAGAGTGGTCATATGGAGGTCGTACTTGGATTGTGAGGAGTGGAATTCAGATAGGCGTCAAATGCCTTACTTTTTTAAGAGTAGATACTTGATTGGTCGAACCCATTACATTATTGAGCGGTTTCTTGTTTCTCATGTGCTATGACAGTATGGCTGTATACAGGGTAGGTCACAGGATTTGACAGCATATGCACATATTCGTGATGAGGAGCCTCTTTGGGGGGCTCGATTAGTATATGAGACCGCAGAACTAGAGATCAGTAAGATGGTCACAGTTGGATGTGATTATCTTGGAGATGTTGCAGATGTTGGGTGTACAAATGGATATCTTGCGCATTTGTTACAGTATCCCTTTCCTCATTTTACAACTCCTGATGAGGTAGCTCCTCGCATAGAGGATGCCTTAGATTATGATCTGACAGGTGATAGACTTTTGAGAGGCAGAAGCAGAGCCCAGAGGGATAGGAGAGGTGGGGATGGGAGAGATGGTAGACACCCTCCTCCAGACAAAGGTCATGGACATGACCAAGATGATCATGGAGATGATGGAGATGATAGGGGTGGTGGTGGAGTGGGTGGTAACGGAGAGGGTGTTAGTGGCAGATAGACTCAGTTTAGGTTTGTACCTCCACAGATAGATCCAGGTCCATTATTGACTAGAAAGGAACAGAGGTCATCAGGACAAGTACCAAGTGGAGGAGGTGGACCTCCTTGAAAGGATCCTCCCAGAGATACATGCAGGGATTCTGGCCAATATGGAGATCCCTTATCACAGTGTCAGAGGGAGCGTGAGTATCTCAGAGCTCAGATCACTACATTGGATACTTTGTTGGCGGATAGGGACAAACAATTAGAGGTTATGAGATCTGAGAGAGATGTCCATGCCTGCACAACTACACATCAGGGCCAGAGAGCTGCATATTACTTTGCCTTATATTGTGCATCAGTTCCAGAGGCACAAAGAGCTCTGTTATATTTTCGAGTGGCATAGCAGTCAGAGGCAATGATGCCTCCACCAACTCATCATGCTTGAGCCGATGCACCACCTCCTCCTCCTCCATATTAGGGAGAGGGTGGTAGTCAGACCTGATATTGTACTATTGATACTTTTTTTGTATATTGATCCTTCTAAGATAATCCATTGTACTGTAGACTTTGATACATGTATATCTGGTTTATCATGATCATACTGATACTCTTTGTAGACAATTCTACATTTTTTATCTGTTCCATTCATTGATATATATCTGAGATAGTTGTTTCTGATCTTGATATGTTCATGGATTCTCTTTCTTGATAGATGTTGAGATTGATGCACATGTGATTATGTACTTAGTCTTTTGATTATTTAGAATAGATTCATGTGATGACATCATATATGCTCTTTGAATTTATTACTAATATATAAATGTGTTTAGATGATTCTAGATGAATGTGCAGATGTATGTTTTTTGAGATTTTCTTGATGCAAATATATATGGATGCACTTAGGATGTAAAAGAAATGCAATGCTTGAATGCTTTGATTTTGTATTTTCTCTTTCTCATTTATGAATGCAAAATGTATGCCATAGATATGCAATGACATTAATATCAGTAATATAGAGTAAGTAGTTAACTTGGATTTCAGATGAACTAGGAAATCATTTTGAGCTCAAGTCCTTATGATGTTCTAAAAATGAATCATGCAATCTTTAAATGCATCTACATGCAAACTCTTAGCACTGTCATTGATTTGTACATGTTGTAGCATTTTTATCATCATTCGGCATTTTTGTAATGGACATCATCTGATAGTACAACTATCACTAATACCTACAAGGTACCATGAAAGTATGAATAATATGTGTACTGAATGAAATGTCGAAAATAAACCTAAGCATCAAGGCATAGAGGCTAGGATGTCTTGTCAGTTATCTCCTTTTTCTTTTAAGAATCATCTTCTTTTCGTGTGTAATGTAAGATATGTGACCCAAAATGACCTTCAATATTCATATCCTTGGGTACATAATGTGTTGTACACATTACTTAGAATTTGATTTAGAAACATACAAGGAAATTGGTTCAACCTCACCATAGTTTACACATAACAAGGATCGAGATATATGCGGCTATCCACTCATGTTGGCAGCTCTTACCATAAATATCCAAGTTAGATAAAATTTATAGGATCATTGAAACAATCACCATACACAGAAAACCAAGAAAAGATTATGTCACTTGTCCTTGTGACTCTTTGTCTTTTAATAGATGTCATGGAGTAACTCAGAAGACATAACAATAACCAATTGATACTAAATCAAATAAAATTTATAGCTACTTACATGCCCCTAGTTTGAAACATCATCGAAACATAAAAGAGTCATAATCAAACCAAGATCAGTCTATATGTGTTTAAGT
This sequence comes from Thuja plicata, assembly GCA_018584345.1. Classification (NCBI taxonomy): domain Eukaryota; kingdom Viridiplantae; phylum Streptophyta; class Pinopsida; order Cupressales; family Cupressaceae; genus Thuja; species Thuja plicata. The sequence continues at coordinate 145,244 of MU222185.1, read as the reverse complement.
AGTATTGAGGAATACCGTTTGATTCATTTGTCAAGCACCAGTAGAGAATCATCAATCAGAACTTGCAATCAAGCAATATGTTTTCATGTCTGAGTATATGAGATTAACTTTGTCAGAAATTGCAATCCAATATAGTGTTTAGGAACAATGTTTGATTAAAGTGTTGAGAAACACTAGTATGATGTCGATTATAGGTAGGTGGTGTCAAAGAAACACCCTTGTTTGTGATAGTGACATTGTGATGCAAGTATTGATAAATAATGTTATGTAGAGGCAAACCATCCTAGACAAGGAACCTAGGGTAACCTAGCAGACACAGACCGAACATGCTAGCAAAGATGCCCCAAGTATAGAATGACTATTCCTAAGATGCAAATGCAAACAAATCCCAGGTAGGGATAGGACATTTGTAAGGAATCAGAGTCAACCAATAGAACCAGTGTGATCATGAAGGATTAATGTCAACAGTGCATTGATAGACGGAGCACGGAGTACAAGTGACACCTATTTGCTAGGTTTTCACCACTTGGTAAAGATTTTTTTATTTTTTCTATCAAGACACCTGTTTGCCAGGTTTTCGCCAAGGCACTTTTCTCTTTTTCAATTTTTTTGTTCTTTTTTTTCTTTTTTCTCTTTTTTTGTTAGTATCAAGGCGCCTGTTTGCCAGGTTTTCACTAAGGATACCTTTTTTTAGGACTTTTTCCACTGTTTTTGGATTTCTTCAGGATCAATTTTCTAATTTTTTTGGTATTTTTTGAGAAATATTTCCACTGCATGGCTCTGTCAGCCAGATGTCAAGCGTAGAACCACTTCAAGTGTAGAGTATTGATGTGATCAGGAAGAACATCTCCCTCAGATGCAACTAAATGATAAGCTCCAGTCCCAAAAGTTGCAGTAATAACAAAAGGCCCCAGATAGTTGGGTTCAAACTTGCCTTTTTGTTCTCTATTTGGCTGGTTTTTAGGATTCTCTCTGAGAATGAGATCCCCCACTTAAAATTTTCATGGTTTTATCTTCTTATTGTACTCTTTTGAAATTCTTTTCTGGTACACTTTGAGATGATCGAACGCTTGTTGCATGCACTCATCAAGTAGTTCTAGTGCATGAATCCTATCAATGTGGTATTGTTCATCTGTAATAAGACCTTAGAGAGATACTCACAAAGATGGAATTTCTACTTCAATGGGTAACACTGCTTCTACGCCATAGAATAGAGAAAATGGTGTGGCTCCTATTGGTGTTCGGATACTTGTTATGTAGGCCCATAGTGCCAGATTTAGTTGCAAATGCCAGACTCTATCAGACTTACTCACAGTTCTATGTAAGATTTTTAGAATGTTTTTGTTTAAAGCCTCATCTTGTCCATTACCTTGAGGATAATAGATAGAACAATGCTGAGTGATATGAAACTGTGTATAAAGGTCCTCAATATCTTTGTTTTTGAACTGACCCCCATTGTCTGTTACAATAGAAGAGGGTATCCCATACCTACAAATGATGTAGTTCAAGATGAACATAGAAACATGTTTGCCAGTGGCTTTGATTAGCAGCACGACCTCGACCCACTTAGTGAAATACTTAGTGGTCGTAATGATGTACTTGTGTCCACATGAAGAATTAGGATAGATATGTCCAACAAGATCAAAGGCCCATTTCTGAAATGGCCAATGTGTTATAAAAGGTATGAGTTCTCTAGATGGAGCATGGATAATGTTTCCATGTGTTTGACATTTGTGACATGTTTTATAAAATTACATGACATATTTTTCCATTGTAGGCCAATAGTAACCAACTCTTAATAGTTTCTTAGCTAATGAAAATTCATTCGAGTGTGATCGACATACACCTTGATGAACCTCTTTTAATGCACAGTCAGACTCTTCTTGTTCTAAACACCTAAGAAGAGTATCGTCAATACCTTGTCTATATAAGTTAGTAGTGACGAGGACATAACGTGATGCTATCCTAATTAAAGCTCATTTTTCATTCCTTGATAAGTCATTGGGTAAGGTTTGATTAGTAAGATAAGAAATTATTTTGGCATATCAGGATTGATCATGGGAATTTAAGGCACAAATCACTTGGGATTCAGGTGTATCAAAGGCTGGAAAGGATAATTCTTCCACCAAGAAGTCATAGCGGAATTGGTGTTCTTCCAGTTGTAACATGGATGCTAGCGTAGCCATAGCATCTGCAGCTTTGTTTTATGTTCTTGGAATTTGTTGGAATGTGATGAAGACAAATTACTTTTTAAAATCTTCTACCAGTTGTTTGTAAGGCATTAGTTTCTCATCTTTTTTCTGATACTCTCCATATACTTGGTTGATAATGAGCTGAGAGTCACCATACACATGCAACTCTATAATTTTCCATTCCATAGAAAGCTTAAGTCTGTTTACCAATGCTTCATATTCTAAGATGTTATTTGTGCATGGAAACATCAGTTTATATGCCTTGGGTATCTTGTAGCCTTGAGGAGTGATAAATAGAACCCCTACTCTAGATCCTTGTTGTGTAAAAGAACCATCAAAATACATCTTCCACAAATATATAGATAAGTGCATGATTGTTTCATCAGGAAATTCTATTATCAAAGGTGCATCATCTTGTAATGGTGAATCAACTAGTTGATCTGCTAGGACTTGTCCTTTGATAGCCCTTCTATCCACATAATTAATATCAAATTCACTTAGGATCAAGACCCATTTTTCTAGTCTTCTTGTCAATGCTATTTTTCTCAAGAGATATTTGAGAGGATCTATTTTTGCAATAAGTTTCACTGTATGGGAGAGCATGTAGTGTCTCAACTTCTAGGATGCAAAGACAACCACTAAGAAAGTTGTTTCAAAGATATTGTAGTTGAGTTCATAAGACACCAAGGCCCTGCTAATATAATCGATAGCTCTTTCCTTTTTGTTTTCATCCTCTTGTGCTAGCAATACTCCAAGCGATGTAGCCGTAGCTGAGAAATAGAGTAGTAGTGGTTTTCCATGAATAGGTGCCATGAGGATATGAGGAGTAGCCAAGTAATCTTTTAATTCTTTGAAATTGTTTTCACAATGCTCATCCCATTTGAAAGTAACACCTTTGTATAGCAGTTTTGTGAAAGGTTGTGCTCTATCTGCTAGTTGGGACATAAATCTCCTGATGGACTAAAGTCTTCCTTGAAGGGTCCTCATTTGACTGATATTGCGAGTAGGTGACATTTCCATTATATCTTTTACCTTTTTCGGGGTCCACCTCAATTCCTTTAGCTGATACAATAAACCCTAAGAGTTTCCCCGATTGGATGCCAAATGCACATTTCTTTGGATTAAGTCTTAGTTGAAATTTCTCCATGCAATCTAGTATCTTTCTCAAGTCTTCAATGCGAGTTGCTCTAATTTTTGACTTGGCCAATGTATCGTCCACATAGTCTTCCATGTTTTTGTGTATCATATCGTGGAATATTGTTGTCATAGCTCTTTGGTATGTAGCACTAGCATTCTTTATTCCAAATGGCATGATGTTCCAGAAAAATGCTCCCCATGCGCATGTAAATGATGTCTTTTCTTGGTCCTCAGGAGCAATCTTTATTTGGTTATATCCCGAGAATCCATCCATAAGAGAATACATTTGATAGCCTTCTTTGAGATCTATAATCATATCAATGTTGGGCAACGAAAAATCATCTTTAGGATAATCCTTGTTAAAGTCTATACAAATTCTGATAGATTTGTCTATTTTGGAAACTAGTACCACATTAGAAATCCATCCTACATAAGAAATGACTCTTATGAATCCAACCTTTAATAGTTTTTCCAGCTCTGCTTTCACTATTAATGCCACATGTGGGTGCATCTTCCTTAATCTTTGTTTGACGGGTTTGACTCCAAGAGCAATAGATAGGTGGTACATTATTAACTTAGGATTGAGTCTAGGCATATCAGTGTAAGACCATGAAAATTTGATCTTCTTCTCTTTGAGGAATTCAATGAACTGTATCTTTTCTTCTTCTGATAAGGATTGTGTCAGATGAACAAATTAAGGAGCTTCTGTTGTTCCCAAGTTAACTGGTTGTGTTGGTTCTATCAGAACTGAAGATATTTCTTGAAAGTGCTCAGGGAGGATATCAATAATCTCATCTTTTGGAACCTTAGAGAGGTTTTCACCATCAGACACATCTTTTATTTTTACTATTTTAGAATCTGATACTTCCACAACATGGTTTTCACCACTAGTTATTTTCTTCTTTTTATTTTTCAATTTGTGACTAAGAAACTTGATATCCTCCACTAACATGTTCATGCTCCTTGCATTGGTGGAAGAAGAATAGGGTTCACAAACATTTAGATAATAGGCCAAATTATAGTCATTGGGAAAGTTCATAATAGGAGTGGGATTTGAATTGGTCCAATCAATCAAGTTAGGATTTACCAAGGATAATGATTCAGAGTTTGGTAAGGACAACATCGCGTCAGTGTCAAGACTATTAACTAACAAGACATGTTCTGTTAAGTTAGCTTCTATAGCGTTTAGATCATTAAGAGTTGAATCATCATTATTAGGGTCATTGTTAATAATATGCGGACCTAACTCTAGCGACTTGTTATGCCCTACATACCCGTCCCTACATTTTGTAGGAAAAATGTTGGGTCCCCCTTTTTCGCTTTGCCTTGTTTCTTTTTCTCTGTCTTTCTTTGGCTTTTGCTTTCGCGAGGGTCATTTTCTTTGTTTTTGGTTCTCTTTTCTCCAGGCCCCAGCCCCAGAGTGTTTGTCTTCTTTTTTCCATCTGAATTTCAAACTTTGGGATTCTCTGTCACCATTTCCTCTTTTGCTAGAGGGTGCAACTACATAGAATCCTCAGGCCCGGAGTCTGAAGGTTTGCCTTTTTTGGGATTTGCAGAAGGAAGCAACATGTTTTTACCCTAAGGGTATAAATAAGATCTACCTATCACTTTCACATTTACCGTGAGAAAATTACCCATAGCGATTAAGGCGATCAAACATCGATTAAGTGCAAATTGCTCTCGGTGATTAACATTGCTCGAACAATGATTAACAGTGGTGCGTTCATGGTCATTTCAAGGTTAACCAGTTGCAGAGTGCCTCTCATACTCATCCTCCTGCATTCTCCATGTTCTAAGGTAGGCTCGTCTGGTTCTTCCCTTGTGCTTTCCGGTTTTTGCTTTGTTTGCTTTTGCTTTCAGTTTTTGCTTTGTTTGTGTTTTTGTTTTCTTTTGCTTTCAGTTTCTTCCTTGTTTCGACCTCTGGTTTTTCATTTCTATTTTTTTCGTTCTTCTCTTGTTGTCGCCTCCCATTTTGGGACGTCTCTGCCAGAGGGTTGTCCACCCTCTATGCAGTTGTAAATTAGTATAAATGCTTATGCATACCCTATGAATTTTGTAATTATCTATAAATGGCTATATATAGGCTCATTTTGGGTCACCCCACGAGTTGTGCTTCGACCCTTGTTGTGCTTCAGCCCTCTTTTTGGTTTTGTATATTCCTTGTACATCCTGCCTTTCTGTTTGGTGGTGAGCTCATCACGCTCTGCACATTTAAACTAAGTTTGGAGCTCGTTCGCATGGTGTTCGCATGGCTCAAACTCAACACCTCACCTGTTCAAGCCATGACAATTTTCTCTCTCCTTCGTCACTTCATCTTAATGGCAGGATTAACTCCTCATGAGTGAGCATTCAAAAACATCCCATCTGGCATTCATTTCCCTCGTGTCAGCCCACTTGTCATCATTAAGAGTCTTTACACCATCTGTCGCATAGCCACATGACAACCCATGTCAGACAAGTGCAACTCACTTCCCGGTCATGTCGATAATGGCTAGTTTCTCCAGACTCTGGGTGTTGAGAATTCTTGGGGCCTTCACCCATTTTTTTTGCATAAACCAATACCCTGGAGCCTTTGGGTGTTGATCAGAATCCAATCTTTGCTTACTTTTATATTCTGGGATTTTGATGTGTACTAATATTCTTTGAACAGGTGCGAGATAGCGGTGAATTCCCTGGAGTCCATAAACTATTGTATTTTATCATATTATATGCATTAACAATTATCCAGTCTTGCAGGTTGCAGAATATCCATCAACATGTCTAAAGTAAAAACTCCTCCCTGAAGTCTGGAACTTCCAACTACCTCCACTCGGGCGGCCACGAAAATAAAGGCAAAAAAGATATTGGCCAAGCTTCTATTAACCTCCAAGTACCCAAAGGAGGGTATTCTTGTAGGGTCCAAAGTGGACTCCAAGCTGTAGGAGATCACAGATACCGAGCCCAGACTATGGGCTAAAATGTAGAGCCTCGTCCAAACAATGTACCAACAGAGGGCCGCCAGAGATGATATGGCAAAGAACATGGCCACCTCTGGCATCATTAAAGCTGCAAGTTTCCCCTACTTGTTGCAAGCACCAGAGTTGATCCTTCAACTGGCAACGCTCTAGAATGCTCCCACCCAGGTTGTCTTGCTGGCCGATCCCCTACCATTACACTACTCGGTGGCCATTGTCAATTTGGATGCCGCCACTTTTGCTTCGGGGCTGGGAATCCCCTAGTTCAAGGGAGCCATTATTATCTCTCGTTTTGTGTCACTGAAGGAGTTCGAGGAAATTTCCGTCCTCGCCCGACAACATCTCAATACTCGCTGGCTAAAGTCCTTGAGAAGGGACTATAAGAAGATGAAGCTGGAGATTCCCCGCGGAGACTTTAAAGAATGCATTCAAGCGAGAATCATATTTTTGTGCAGGCTCTTCAGAGAGCCCCATGCCAGAGACTTTTCAGCATGGATGTATTATTTTCTCTACTGCATCACCACCTACAGTCAGACCTTCAACTGGGTGACCATCATCACCAATCATGTAGACTCCCAACTTAAGAATGTCCTCCAGAATTTGAAGTTCTACATGACTTCATATGTATTGTGGGCACTGGCCCAATAGAGACCCACTTTTTGGGGTTTGTAGACAGTGGGCGTTCTCAGAAATGGGCCCAGCCAGTTGATCCCATGGGAGCATTATCCCCAAGTTCAGTGGGAACTCAACTTCCCCAATTTTTGTAGGGTAAATGACACATTCGTTTACCACAATTTGACACTCACTCAAGATTCTGGGTACCGGTTGTCGCAGGAGGTGATGAACTTTGTAAGCACATACAAAAATTATTTTATTCAATTTTAGCAACATACTTATATTTGGGTGACCGGATTCTTTGGGAAACCCTACCTACTCCCCAGGCATTGCAGGGATAGGTTCATTCTTTTGGAGTTTTGCAGACAAATCTTAGAACTCCATGCATTCTTTGCCTTGAAGAAGGTCACATCTATTCCATTCCCGATCACTTGCGGGAAATATTCTTATAGTCTCATAGTGGCTAAGGAAGCCGACAATGAATTGAAGATTCCGAGACTGGCAGAATTCCACCTTACCAGAAATAATTTTGATCCAATAGAAAAGATAAGAGAGGCGTTGCCTCGGGCATCTGCGCCGCATAAAGTTAACATTGAAGATTTTTGGGTGGATTGCCAAGATAGTTTTGATCTCTGGGCCTGGTAGCACTCTCGGATGTCCAAAGGTTTAATAAAGGCCCTTGGCCTTCGGGGCTTCCCAAAATATTTTATAGACGATGGGCCTTTGGAGGACCCATCATACAAAGAACAAGAGATCGACAAGTTGGATCTCCCTCCGGTGGATTGGGATGCCATAGAGAACTTAACAATTGAGGATGTGAGTCACCACATCATTGATAACAGTCATAAATATTTTGAGAGGGTGTGTCCGAGGAGCACCCGTAAGGGTCTGATTTTGTGGGGGTCTACTTTGACCTCCAGAGCCGCGAAACCAAGCAAAAGGAAGGGGAAGGAAAAAGAAAGTACCTTGACCCAAGTGCCCTCCCAAGGTCCACTCCCTACGATGGAGAAAATTCATGAACAAATGGAGGTGTCTAGGTTGACAAGTCAAAAGATAAACGCCCAACTTTCCCATGGTCTCCTAGCAACTCTAGTGGGATCCGCACGCCCGGCGGGATCCCCTTCATTGGAAGCACTTATGAGTAGACAAACATTCGCTGAGGTAGAATCTGCAGACATTCTGGATGTCAGGGCCCCATTTCAAAGGAAAAAGAAGTAGAAGATATCCAATCCCCCAAGAATAGACACAGGCCCCGGTATGCCCAATGTTCCCCCGGTGGAGGTCGGTTCAGACTCCCCCAAACTAGATGATCTCCCGGAGCCCTCCCCCCGCACGACAACTTTGATGAAATCTTCAAGATAGATGAAATCATGAACCTACATGGGGAGATAGATAAGGCAGTAGAAGAAATATCCGCACAGGAGGTGGAGATAATCCCCAATGAAGGGGAGACACCAGAAAAGGAAGTGGTCCCAGAATAAGAGGTTCAGGAACCTGAATAAGAAGTGGCATAAAAGAATCTACCAGACATGGAGGAAACACCGGTCTAGGGGGCCAAGACAAATTCAAGGCAAACAAATGATCAGCAACCGACAATTGAGGAAACCAGACCTACAGGATCAACCGTACCCCCAATCGTCACGCTCCATATGCCTTCAGTTACCCCAGGTGATCAAGTGCCCTAGAGTATGACATTTGGTGAGGTGGTCTCAAAAGCCACACAGTCAAACATTGGCCAAATACCTCCATCCCCTCTGAAAGATGTGCCCAAGGAAAAGGATGTCCCGACAAATAACGTCGAAGGTGAACAATAGTAGCAAGATGAGGGGAAGAACCCCAAGGATATAAATGTTGATTCAATAGATGCTGAGAAAGATGGGGAAAACCCTGATGATATAGGTGATGATGGTATCGGCAGGGATGGGGTCCCTAACACTGCAGATAAGGATGCCACCAGGGTAGAAGGCCCTGAGGACCCCGGGGAACAAGAAAAAGAGAAAGAGCCCGATGAAACTGTAGATACCAAGAATGCACCGCCGAACTCCGAGGGAGGTCCCAACACTCAGGCCTTAGTGAAAAAACTGCCCTAGCCACCATAATAGATGGTATAATCTAGAAAGAGAAAGGCCCTGACAACAGAAAGTGTTCCCCTCTCCTTGGCCGAGATAATGACCCAGAACGCAGAGGCTAAGAAGCCCAAAAGGGCCCGGATTGTCCATACCCTCTGGACTGGTCCGGAAGGAAATACAGTTACAATAGTTGCAACCCCTCCCCCAGATACAAATGTGGCAACAACAAGGGTCAAAGATTATGCAATCACAGAAGTGCCTCTAGGGAGGAGAGATAAGCAGGGTGAGCTAGACCTGCTAAGAGAGGCAACCTGGGTAGTGGAAGCCTAATACGATAAAAATGCACTAAAGTTAAAGGAGGAAAGAGAGAAGAATGAAAATCTCCTCAGACTTCTTGCAGAGCTTACACAACCATTGGCCGAGATCTATCCGAAAGCCTCCACCTCTGGACCACCTCTTCCGCAAGGTGACATGGATGCTCTTAGGGCCATGAAGAAGAATGCATAGGATGTAGATGGGTTGATCACCAAGCAGATCAAGGTCGTAAGGCAATTCTTAGAGGCGTCACTCCCGGACCTTTACTTTCTCAATAATATCTTGGGCTAGGTAAACGGTGACATTGTCATATGGGAAGGAAACATAGAAAAATATGAAGGGTGGAGGACCAGATTAGAAGAAATAATAAACTTCGGAGAAGAGGCCATCACCGAGGAAGTAATTTTGGGAGAGGAATCATTCAAATTCCTTCGGGCCCAGTACTCCAGACTTGGCCTCAAAATTGAGGTAAGAAAGCAACTGGTCACGACCCTAAAAGAGAAAGTCACAATAGTCTAGTATCCTTTGGACCTGTACAAAGCATTCATTGGAAGGGTTTCACAAGTTGATCCCTTCACCACCGAAACTTGTGCCCCAGAGGATTATGTACTCATTAAATATGATGAGTTGATGGAGTCTCGGTATCAGTCTACCTGAGACTTTGATGGAGGGAAATTGTCAAGAATATCTAAGATGATGCTCCAGGCTCATGACTCTGTAAAGTTAGTAGAAGAATTCTGGGACGGGGCCGGAGACATTGAAGAGAAGTTTGGAATTGTCCACGACTAGTGGAACAGTGTCAAGGAAATAGATGGAGATGGCATTAGTCAAATTTTGGAGGCTTTCAAGAACAACAAGGGACAGTAAAGTTCTCTGGATTTCAGGGATTTTCACCAGTAGGGTGTATTTTTGAACATTCATTATTCTTTGAGCGTAAGCTCCCGGATTCCAGAATTCTGGATCCAACAGTTTTGTATTCTTTCGATGACCTGTGTCCAGGTTCCCCGGAGCTGACCGGTCATTATCAAGTAGTTAATAAGGGGTTCAGGAGGTAGGTGATCTTGATAAGGCATATCAGTTTGATGGATGACCCTGACAGGTGATCTTCCCAAGGCATCACTCCAGCATTAACTACCTGGTGCATCGAAGACAATGAGCCACATTTTGCATTAATGATGCATGTAGCCTCGAACTCCGGGAAGATCAGATTTCTTCTATTCTTTCTCTAGCACTCTTCTCAAGGCTGATTCTTCCATCCTTTCTTCTTGTCTTCTTCCTCTGTCATGTCAGACCTCTTCTCTTTTTGAGGTGATTGTAAGTGGTGCAGGTAGTACCGGCTACCAAATATTGTATTTTAATGTTGAGTGTACAGTTAGATTAGGTTAAGTTTTAGGGCAAGTTATGTGTATAAATAATAAGTCTGACCTCATTTCAAGGGTCGACGAAATTGATGATTTTGCAGTCCAATACTATCAGCATTTAGCATTTCATTTTGAGTAGTTGCAGAGCTTAATTCTTAGTAGTACTTAGTTGTTAGATGCTCCCTTGGGGCCATTGATGTACACACTAGTTATGCTGGAATAACCTATTAATGAAGAAGGAAGAAGTTTCTAGCAATGATGTTGTTAGTGTTCTGATCTCTAAGTTAGCAATATCTCTTTTGTTTTGTATGTTTCTAATGTCCTTTGCTCTAGTATTTTATTAGATTAGATGATCTCATTTCCCCTTGCTATTGGATATGTATGAATTGATGGTTTTGTATGCATTTAGTATTTAGTGTAGTTCATTAGAGCATTGTTGATGTTGGAAATATGTTGCATGAATATAAGTAGAACAAAAAACTCCTAAGCTTGATCTATCTTTTGTTGTTTATTTGTTAAACTCATGCATGCTTGCAGGAAACCCCGACCTACTAACAAAATCCCTGAAGAAGACGAGTCAAAACCAGCTATTCCCCCAAACAAAAATAGTGACTTTCCCAACTAATCTCCCCACACCGTTAAGACCCAACACTCAGGTGCTTGAAGGCCCAGAGAATTTATTCCCCAGACAACCTTTACAGGCAAAGTTGGCTGGTACTCTAGTACCCGGTGACAACTCTTCATCTGTTGATGAGACCAGTCACAAAGACCCATCAACACGACTCATCAGTTGAGATTTCTTCTTCTTCTCTCATCAGATGGAAACTCATAGTTTGTATCCTTTGAATGTCCTCTAGACCTAGTAAAGCACCAGTATTTCCATCAACAATCATGGGTAGTGGTATCTCATCTGATTCTGGGACAATAACAATGTTAGGGGAAGTGTTAGAACTTTCTCCTCTCTCCCATGGAGATGCAAATTTATGAATCATATCTACCTCAATGTCCATGGTAGCATCATACATGTGATCCCATTTATAATCACGTGAGTCTATTATTTCATCATTAAATTTGTTTAGAAACTCAGTAATAGTTACATGATGCACCCTATTAGCTTTTTGTAGATCAAAGTGTGGTAAGTCTAGGACATGTGAAATTGTCACCAATTTCCCCTAGTTAGGATGTACATCTTGTTGTTGGGATATTTCTTCATGAGTTTCTTCTAGTGTTGGATTTCTAGAGAGTCTTCTGTTTCTTCCTCCACTTCTTGGACATCATCTTTTGACAACAAAGGAACATGATGCTCTTGTTGTGCTACAAAATTAGGTACATGTCTTTCTCCTTGATATTCAGGATGCTCAATACCAATGTGTAATAATCTTTCATAAGATGATGTTTCAAGTGATGTTTCTTCTTCTTCATCATCACTTCCTTCACCAAATATTGGACCATCTCTTGAAGTAGGGTTTTCTGAATTGTTATTGAAACCTAACTCTGTTTTGTCTTTGGTGTTTCTAAATTCCATGTGTATAGGTTCAATGAGTCCTTTTCCTTTATCTCCTAAAGTTCCATTCCCCTTGTATCTCATTTGTTTGAGAAGATCATATCCTTTACCACACTTTTTTGGGGATATCTCCACATGTTTTACCTCATATTCTCTATGTTCTCCTTTGTAGAACCAAGCCAAGACTGCTTTATCTTCTTTCATCCTCTTGATAAGTAGAGGCTCTAACCATACCAGTTGGTTTGTGAATGTCTTTTTATTTTGATGCAGTAGATGTGAAAGATGAGGAAGGTTTTCCATAAGGTCTTGGAGACACAGGAATGTTATCCAATGACAACATCATGTCTAGTTTGTATTCCCCCATACTAGTTTCTTCAAGTTTTAGTGTCTTTCCAAAGCTTCTCATCACCATGTCTTTAGAGGTTTCTGGTATAGATTCTTTTGGTACTTCCTTATTGTGGGGAACCATACTGTGTTCTTTAACATTGTTGCAAGTGTAGCTTGAATCTGTAGGAATTGTCACTTCTACCCCATTATGTGGGAATTGGATGCATTGGTGGTAAGTAGATGACATTGCTTGCATTTCATGTATCCAAGGTCTCCCTAGTAATATGTTATAGGTCAATGGTAGATCAAGAACTTAAAAAATTACATTGTGTTCAATTGGTCCTATTCAGTTTGGTAGAACAATGAGCCCTTTGGATGATCTTTATTCTTCATCGTAAGCCTTGATAGTTATCTTACTTCTCGAATCAATGGTTTGTTCTAAAAGACCCAATTTCTTGATTAGATTGAGAGTACATATGTTCAACCCCGCACCTCTATCTATCAATACACGTTTGACATGGGATTTGTGAATCAATACTTCAATGTGAAGGGGTTGGTTATGCGGATGGGTCAAGAACTTGTCATCCTCTTCTGAAAAGGAGAGGTAACATGGAGCTGAAATGTGATTGACCATTGCCTAGAACTTGTCTACATCAATGTATTTTGGAACATTTGCGAAATGTAGGGATTGTTCAAGAACTTCCCTATGCACTAAAGAGATATTTAGTAACTCAAATATAGAAATTTGAGCTAAGGTCCTTTGCAATTGGTCTAACAAGTTATAATTTGTAGATGGTATAGTAACTATTTGTCTTGTTGTTGCTGGGTTAGGAATTGTGACATTAGGTACTTTAGAGGGTGTCTCTTTCTTAGACGAGGAGTTAACTCCTTTGATCATGACTTGTGCTTGACTTCGAGTTACCATGTTCAAATGTGTTGATGTGTCTTTGGCACCTTTAATAGTGATCACATTGATTGACTCACTTTTTATGTCCAACATGTTGATCGGGTAAAAGCACAAAGTTGTGTCACGTTTCAGAACCACTTATCAGCACAGCTAAATTTGAGTATTTCTAAATAAGAATTAATTTTCATCAAACATATGGTCTAGCTAGATTAATTATAGCTAAGCTATATAAGTGGTTAAAAATTTCCAATTGGAAATGTCTATTAAATGCATGTTTTATACCAATTACGAAAGAAATAAAATTATTTCAGAAAATTGATTTTTCAATAACCCCTACTCTTTTTAATGATATTTTTAAAAAATATAAAAATACCCTTTTGTAGAGCTCAAAGTCAAGATTATTGTCATATAAAGTTTATAATATTTTGATTAGATCTAATATATTATAATTTCAAAATACAACAAGTAGGTATTTTAACATTCGAGAAGATGTTGCTTCAAATAAATAAAAAAATAGTAAATCATATCAAAAAAATTTAAAATTTATATTTAACACTGGAGGAGAGAGTCTTCTTCAAGAATATGTAATTTTTTTTCTGAATGGTGTAGATTTGATAGAGGAAATGTGGAGGGAGATGAAAAATGTCAAATTCAGATAAGTTCAACTTTGAGCAGTTATAATGGAGAAAATATACATTGAAAACCAATCTTTTTCTTTTCTGCACTAGCTATACAATTTATCTATAACATATTTTGAAATCAGAGGAAAAATAGATTATTTGCATATACTTGTTTGGAGGGAACTAGACCCCAGATTTTCAACAGTTTTAGCAATGGAAAAATGGACTTCAAAAATTAAAAAACTATGTACATTCTTGTTCAAATGTTTTTTAAATAATTATAGACATAAACTTAATCCATTTTTACACATTTCTTTAGTTTACATCATCCTCAAATTATAAATACAAATGCCACCTTTTATGTCATTAAAGTTGAACAGTTTGCATGTTGTGGTCCTTTTCCTTTATAAAAGTGTGACACAGGTTTTTACTTTTACCCGATCACATTATCGTTATGGGAGTAGGTGTAATTGACTTCATTTCCTTTTCCTTTAGAAGCTTCCCCTTTTTTGTAGTTAGGGAATGGTTTGTTAAATGTCGTGTGATCTTCATTAGTGGTATGTCCTTCCACTTTGATTTTGCCTCCCTCAATTAGGTCTTGTATAATGTGTTTGAGCTTAACACAGTCATTAGTCTTATGTCCTTTCTTTTTATGAAAGACACAATAGGCATTGTCATTCCACCATCTTGGTTTAACTTTCGGTTCCCATGATTTTGAATATGGTATCGTGAGGACTTTGTTATCCAAGAGTGTCTTCAAAACTGTCTCAAGAGGTTCTCCCAATGGAGTAAATGTTCTTTGAGGCCTAGAAGTCCATGATTTAATTTTTTTGTTCTCATTATTTGCTCTTGGTATTGTGGTTGTTTCCTTAGCTTCTTTGCTTGATTGTAAGCTGTTTGTTAGATTGAACACCGTCGGTTTAGGATTTGCATTGGAAGCTTCTACCACTCCATCACTAACAACATTCTTGTTCTTGTTCCACCATTTCGGTTTGTTGTTGTAGTTGTTAGATTTATTATCACTTTGGAGTGTGATTTCTCCTTTCTTGACCATAACGTCTTCGACACGAATAGTGTTGTTGATAATTCTATCAAAGCTAGGTGAAAGGGTATCCAAATATTAACTTAATTTCTGGACAAACCCTTGAGAAGTGCCCACTATTTCATATGTGCTAAAATAGATTACATATGCGTTAGGTTGTTCCTCAGATGCACTATTCTAAGTAACATATGCGTTGCTTTGAGTAGCATATGTGCTACTTTATGTATGATATGTGCTACTTTGTGTAGGATATGCACTACTTTGTGTAGCATATGCGCTAAACTACCCTGTAAACTGCAAATTGAACTAAAAATACATTTGTACAAGGTTCTCTCAGTCTGATAAAAAGGTAGGTTTGACGAAACCAATGTACAACTGAAAATACAAATCTTTCCCCACACAAGGGAGTACCAAATACACAAACTGAGCCCCTAATCACTCAAAAGAAACATCAATAACATAAACAAAAAAAATCAACTATGCATAAGCACCAAATACATTATCAATGAAAAGAGATACCAAGGGTAGAAATGAGCACATCATGCTCTAAATCTATCTCTGGAAGAGGTTCACCACCTGTACATCGGTCCCCAATAGTGATAAAGTGCAATGACACCTTACCATGTGGAACCCTCAGGTCCACCCCACCATGCTCGCAGATATAGTCACACGACCACAAACACAATAAAGGGAACACCAAAGATGGTTCACACTCATGCCAAGTAGATGCATAACTCAAGGGACGGTACAAGATCTAATGCAACCCATATATGCATAATATAGTAATCCATGAAGAACTCAATATGTGGACCAATATCCAAAGTAAAATATAGTGCAATACAATGATAATGCATGGAGAATAGAAACATACTACTCACTACTACTAGACCTATATGTGAGAGTAATAACCATAAGGAGTATATTTACCCACACATACCAATACTAAAATTCAGGGCACAATCATCTACCTCAAACACAAATCACTCATGATGTTCGAGGATTCAATGGTCTCCACCATCTATGCTCACGCTTAGATCACTCATAAGTTTTAGGGATTAATTGATTTCCACATTACCATCTACACTCACGCTCGATTCATGCATGACATCCAGGGATTTGATGGTTCCAAAAGTACCAATATATCTTTCTTAATATTTATACCTAGTTCATTTTATTATATTTTCACTTTTTAAGAAATACCTTGATGCAGTCGGTGTCCACGTAAGGAGCTAATCCCCATACCTAATCAACGCACCTAGTCCTATGGCTCGACATCAAATATGGAGACCAATACAATAAGCCTGTCCACTTGGCCTTCACTGAGGACATAAACAAATTCTTCATCCACTTGGTCTACACCAAGGATGTGAATAAGAGGTTGTGTCCACCTAGTCTACACCAAGGACATGATATAACATAGATTTTCTACTCGGTCTACACCAATGAAATGATATAAAATAGATTTTCCACTCAGTCTACATCGAGAACATGAACATAAAACACATTGTCAACTTGGTCTACACCAAGGACATGGAAAAGGGACTTCGTCCACCCGCTCTACGTCGAGGAGAGGATAAACGATAGTTTTTCCACTCGGTCTACACCGAGGAAAAAATTATAAGATGTACCATATACTTGGTCTACACCAAGGACATGGAATAACATAAGCATCAACAAGAAAGAAAAGCGATAATAGGAGGCCAAATCACTCCCAAGCACTCAATGAAAGAATCAAGTAAATGCAAAACCAAGCCAAATAACAAAGTTCTCGACTCACCATTTTTCCAAGAGAAAGGATTCTCATGGAATAAATTAATCATCTCATTAGAACATGATGAAGGCTCAAAATGCCCCCAAAAGCATTACAATACCAAATTCTAGCAAAATCTGGCAAAGTACAAAACTGCCATTTTAACATCAAACGTGCAAGTTTGGATTGTGATAGCTATTACTCAAAATTCCCTCAATCCACTCCAATAGAACAATACTACTAAAATCCTGGAGCACTACAACATCCAACAATTCAATCATGCCAAATATGGTGACAGACAACATTTGGATGACACACAAAATGATGCACCCAAAAAAAGACCAAAAATCAAACTTATAATCTAGCCACGAAATTAAAACCCATTTTCCCTTAAGGCTCAGCTAGCCCAAAAATAAAATAAAATTCTAAATATGACTTTATGGGATAAACGAACAACCTCATGACATAAATTTTCAAATAAAAAATCATATATATCGTACAAACCCAATCGAGTGATGAATGCATAAAGGAAAGTGGAGAAAACACTAATGATCGTCCCGCAAAGCAAATGCAAACTAGAATCAACTGAAATAAATGAGAAACAAATAAAATACAAGAGGCCCTACCTCTCACCAAGCTGCACACATGGAAATGGGAAAAATAAAATATAGTCTTCATGGTAACGAAAAATGGTTCCATAGAAAGAATAGCAATGTCAACACGAATCCAACGAGGCACTACCCACATGGATCCGACAGCCAGACCAAACACAATGAGAAAATATCTAAAATACTCACAAGAGGGTTTGAGAAAGTTTGCTCTCAAAAATGTAAAAGTGAGAAAATGAGTTCTAATCCTTCATTATAAGTCACTTTTTCCCCAAAAGCCCAAAATGACTTAAAATTAAAATCACTTAAATAAATTAAGTGAAGTAAAGACTTCTCAAAATAAATTAAATTAATTCTAATAAAATAGAATTCAACTATGGAAAATTAGCCAGCAATAAATTTAAATCCCCAAACAATTAAAAAATATAATTTAATTATAACTCAACCACGACAACTACGAGAACTCTAAATGCAAATACACGTTCACTGGTCTAACACAATATGCATGGGAAAATATGGAATTATGAAAATGTACCAAAGGGAAAGTGACAATAACAAATACATCGCCCATATAGGGGCAATATTGGCTCAATAATAACGGTCGGTGAAACTACCTCCTGTGCCACCATCGGGGATAAATACACTCAATTCCTACAGCTTAGGCAAAATGATGTATGGTACCTATTCACTTAAACATGAAAATATCAAGTGGATTTTCTCACAATATAAATGACCGAAGCACATATAATAATAATAAAATGCCTAATGGAACACTAACATTCTAGTGACGTGATCATACATATAGAATGTCATTGCACTGGTCATTTCATATTCTAATCCTAAATGTACATGTCATCTAAATAAACATTGCATTTAAATAAATTTTATTTATTTAAATATAAGACATTAAAATAATCATTTACAACAATATGAACATATTCAGTGAAAGTCTCAATTAAAATACCCAACAACATTTATGACACAATATATCAGGAATCAATGACAATCATCATATTATATTAATCCAATGTTCTCAAATGCAAAACCCACTAGATATCATCATAATACATCATGTCACATAAAACAACATCATCATGCATATATAATCACCATGGTAAACAACATAATCTATCATCTAAACCAACCATGATACTAGAAACCAAAATAATATACTGTCATCGAATGCATCTCACTATGCAACTAATCATAGAATAAAACATAGTCCATATCGAATCAAAATAACATGAAACGGAATACAACAACATATCACATCATATGGATAATCATATAATAACATAATGCATCTTGAAATTATAGAATACAATCATAGCATGGGAACAATCACCCAATCTCACTAAGGAATAAAGCTCAGATCAAAACACCAAGAACATAACGAGTCCTCAAAACTCAGAATAAAAACCTCAGAAGGTCTAGCATCACGAATTAGGTATACAACCATCCACAACTCAATGGTTCTCACCCCATGCATAAGAACATAAACAAATTGTCGATACAATGATGCAAATCCGATCATCTCATAGGTATAAACCTATCACGAGTCCAACATGATCATACAACACCATTAAATACTTGACGAAGCACGAGGTGAACTCCACCAATCACATAAGGTAGAAATAAAGAATTCAGAGCCAAAACAAGGCTTCACTAGAGATCTCATCCAATTTCATAGAAGCACTAACACACATAATGTTGAAGCCACATCCATCAAGATGTCATGCAGAAAGAAAATGACAGAGAAACTACGATGGAAACTGGCATGGCATACATGCATCATATACAAATAGGGTATAGGAATCCATACTAGAAAGACATAAGGTAGAAAACTAATCTAATAGAACAAAGAGTATGCTATAAGAAACTGACATAAATAAAACTATGAGATAAAAATGATTATTCTAAACACAAAAAAATAGTACAAAGAGATTATACAACCCAATTGAGATCCTTTTCAGATGTCACTTCTCTCTACTCCTTGAACCTGTACACACAATGTGAAGAAAAAAGTTGAGGTTATTTGTTTTAGAGGCCTGAGAAAGTTAGACACCCATTTTGGTGTTTCCACCTCTACAGACAACCAAGATATGGTATATGATCATTGATAATCCAATACATGATATGATGATAATAGATAAACAATTAAGAACACTATAGATATGCTTTACCAAATGAAAGTAAATGTGTGAGGTGTGGTGTTACCCAAATTTACAGACAAATTTGAATGGCTGAATAATTCAGGGAAGTATCCTCTGCATTTATCATTGTGTTTATGCTATCACTTTCTGATTATCTTATATATTTTGTTCCTTCCGGTTAAGTCTTTTCTGTTATGTCTCTCGGTTTGCATATATTTGAATTCATATTTATATCCGTTGGTCCCTTTTTGCAGTTTAAATATTCATTTAAAATTATTTTATGACCTCGGTAGGGAATATCCTATCTTACTCGACACCTTTGAAAATTGCCTTGGTCGCGTTATCTCCAGATCAAAATGGAATATTATTTATGCTTCAGCAACTTAATGAGGATTATTGATCTCATCCAAATTTGGTTTTGATCCTACGGTAGTTGCGTTATCTCGTATTAAACCTAAGGTTGACAGAATAATCTCACGGCTTGGAGACTGAAGAGATTTGTGAACCCAAGGTTAATGTACAGTTAAGAATTAAGTCAGAGTCAGAATGATTAAAGAGGATACATGTTTCAAAATATCTAACAGTTGACTTGATCGTTTAATGAAAAAATGATCGAGATCTATAGCCTAAGCCATTAAGTCATGCCGAAGCGTGTCTGGATGATGACGTGGATTACACTATCTTGAAGCTGACCATAGATTAAAGTGTTGGCAAGTTGGAAAAGATCAGATGGTTAGCATAATCACTTAAAGCAAAGATGCGTAAGATCTGATGTATAAGCCATTACGCCTGAGTGACATGTGTCTCGGCCCCACTGAAAGACTAAATGATTAAATATGAAGATCAACGACATCTGTTCGTGTCTAATCTACGATCGACACTCACCTGCAAATCAAAAGATGCCACGCGTCACAAATGATGAAAATTCAAAAGGGCTTAAGTGGCACTAATGAATCAAACTTTCTTTTTGTCTTTTATGTTTTTAATGATTATTATACTATTACATGTCAACTTAAGGGTTTTGATGAATATTTGATACATCGACATCGGTTTTTGTAGGGTTTTCACAGGTGATATAAAGAAGATGAAACAATTTGGATTGAAATATGAAAGATCTAAAGACATGCAGCAGTCCATTGATATACCCTGCAGAAGTCCAGGAGATATTAGTGATTATTAACATAATATAAACAAACTATTTGAATTATTATCACTTTGGTCGATAACTGTTTCTCAAAGATGATAAATCATTCTTTTAATGTAATCTTGGTTGTTCAGTTGTTGATCTAGGGATTAGGTTTAGGAAATGAGCCATCATGTTGATCTGAAGCTTGTTTGCATCATTTGAACATCATATAAATAAGGATACCAAGATCAATGTGAGGTCTCCTGGTCGGTATGGGGTGTCTTAGGACATTATTATTATACTGGTTATTATAGTCAGATTGGGTTAGTTTTGATCAACAACTGCAACATGAACTAATTGTACCATTTTCTTTCATTTAATATATGAGTAGACTTTCTTTCACCTGTGGGAATAGATATGTTTCCTTTACAATCATTCCCTCGGATAAACCAATTAGAACTTCTTCAAAGTGATAGTTTGATGTATATGCTTCTTAGTTTGGATTCTTAGTTATCAATCTCAATTGTAATCAATCTCAATTGTTTTCTCATCTTGCATGGTTAAAATCTTATTGTTGAGGCCTCATTTAATTAGTCTGTCATTTGAGAAAGTAAATTCCTATTGAGATATCTTTGAATTAATTTTAAAGTTGCATATCCATTTCATAACGCCTTTGAAGTGATATTTTTCTTGCAAAACTATCTCTGAGGTTGCACAAGAGATTGGGTGGTATTGACTCTATTTCCCGTGAAGGAATTAAGGCACTGATCTGCACTTATTTGTTGGATTATGGTCATTTGGTTCATTGTTTATAGTTTTGTGATAATCTATCCATTTGCACTATTCATTTATATATACATAAACATTCTTAATACATTGACATTTTCATTCAACATTTGTGATTTACAGCTTTCATTTCAAGTGTTCTCTCAATGTTTCGGTGTTCTCTTATTGACTGAACTCATTATCTTCTTACCGACCAATCTCGGTGTTTCTCTTACCGACGGACTCTTTGATACTCGGTGTGCTATACCGACGGTTGCTCGCAGTTATATTTCACATTGATCTCAGTTTGATTTCTTTCAATTGCTTTTGCCAACACTTGGACGAAGAGATTGTTTAGGATCTATCATCTGCTATAAAAAGCCTTGGAACTAGAATAATAAGTTCAAGGAATAGGCCTACCAACCTTGGTTCTACAGAGCCAGAATTGCAGAGGTTTTCACACCTAATTTGGTTGAAACCTTGTTAGTTAGCTAGATCACTTGGGTTTCCCACCATTGGATTGGCAAGTCCATACGAAATCCAATCTTTTGATTTGAGCACCAACAAATTGGCGACTCTACTGGGGATCCTTTTCAGAATTTTAGATTTTGCAGACCAGAAATCTTGTTTGTTTGAAAATGCACTCTGCTGGGGAGAAACATAATCCAAAAGATTTCAATCGAGTATTTCCTTCTGAAAAGAAGGTGGTGACTCTACAATCTTAAATTGGTAATATTTTGGTTATTAATATTTCATGTGGGGTAGAAGATCTTTGCATTCAGACCAGCTTGAATTAGATTTAAGCATAAAGAAGAGAAAGACTCCAAGTGTGAAGATGCCTTATGTACCTTGCATGATATACCCTGATAAGGATGATAAAAAATATGCTTGTGAAAAATTCCCTGATTCAGTACATTCAAGTCATGACAGTAGTGATGAAAATTGTAATCCTTTCTACCAAGGTAATAGAGGAGGACATGATTTCCAACATAGTCCAAATCGGGAGATGTTTGAAAAAGAAAAGAGAGTAAATAAATGGGATGCTGTGTTTCGTGAGATGGCTGATACTGGATCTAAAAATGAAGAAATGGTCATGGCTCTTAAAATACAACTAGTGGATATACTAAGGAAAATGGGGATAGAGAGAGACAAAATCAGATCACTAAGAAAAGAAGTAGTTCCTGAAGATGATAGAAATAAACTTTATAATCCTCCTCATAAGAAGTGTAATGGGCATGTGTTTAATAATGATCATACCATTCCCTTGTTTGAATCTGACAATAGAGGAACATTTGAGAGAAACAACAATGATTGGGAAAGAAGAGATGAGTGGAGAAAAGGCAATAATGGAGAACATCACGCCCACAATAATAGAATGAACCATAATTCATTTGACTAGCATGATAAACACATACCTCAAAATAATGAAAGGTCATATGATGGATATCATAATAGAGATCAGAATTATGGCCCAAGAGACTATAATATGAATTCAAACTCTAGACCAATAAATAATGGTCAGAGATTTCATGATGTAAATCACCATAATCAGAGGCATGGAGCTGTGCATCAAAATGGAAATAATTATAGAGCCCCTATGACTTTTGACATATACAGACAGTTGGATTTTTATGGCATAAGGGGGTATCCTAATGACATAAAAAATGAATTAAGGAGTGCAATTCCAAAATTTTCAGGGAATGGGTCAGAATCGGCTGAAGTGCATTGTGTAAATTTAAAGAATGTTATCCAAGAATTTGATGAATTAAATGAGGATGTATACATGAAACTTTTTGTTCAATCCCTCATAGAAGATGCAACAGAATGGTTCAAAATTTTACCAGATAGATCCATATCTACTTGGGATGAATTTGTGAACCAATTTGTAGAACTATTTGGTGATCACAATGATACTTCTTTTGCTTCACATGAGTTAACAAGTATTAAGAAAAATCAAAATGAATATGTGGCTGAATTCAATAAGGTTCTGAATAGGATTCCAAGAGATGTTTAGCTTGTTGATGCTAATCTGGTTAATTTCTATATGAGTGCTTTTGATAGCAAGACAAATTATGAAATCATATCTCATAAGCCTTCTGCTTTGGCACGTTCTCTTAAGATTGCTATAATGATTGAAAATGATAGGAAAGCATATGGTATAATTGCCAAAAGGGAAGACACCTAGTTATTCAATCCTAAGGAGCCTAAGAAACACAAAGAGGAGGACAAAGTAGATAAAATTATGAATATGATAGAAGGCCTTCAAGTAAATAATGGAAGAGATAATTTCAAGCACAACCAGAATAATAGGGTACCATACAAGAATGATAGGTATAGATTGCATGATATGCCCTATAACACTGAGTGGAAGGATAGGAGACCAATGAACAAAGAGTTACATACTCCTAATCCATTAAGAAAGAATAGGCACTTTTTGGAAAGTAATCCTTGGTGTGAATCTTGCAAATTGCCACATTCTTATGAACATTGTGTTGTTGCCCGAAATATAAAAGAGGATGAAGAGAAAAATGATGACCAACAAACTGCAGTAAATAATTTGTCAACAGAGCCTATGTGGGGATATGACGATTACAGCTCTTCTGATGAATACTACTGCAAATATTATCTAAACAAAGTACATCAATATGGAAATCATCAGGAGAGTAAACCAAGATTACAAGAAACAACAGAAGAAAGCTTACACAATAGCTGCGGTGGAAGAAGCAAGGAGAAATTACAAGTGGAGAAATAGAACTATAAATGCAGTACAAGGGAAACCTGACCGAGGAGTTGATCCAAGAAGACTAAGACACAAAGACATTGCTCAGGAGAGACAGGTAGACCCAATAATAACAAAGGAAAAGGTGGTCAGTAATTATTTTCCCAATAAATGTTCTTTTATGTCTAATGCATTATCTCAAATTAAAATATCTGTTCCTTTGCTTGAAATAGTTAAAATACCTGAATGCAAAAATGAGGCTATGAAAATATTGTCTAATGTAGGTAATAACCAAGATCTTAACCAAGAAATAAAGGATCCTCCAGCTATTTATCTAGGAACTGCTTTGAATAAAAATGGAAATCAAGTTGATCCTTTTTACCTTACTTTATTGATAAACAATAGAATGGTAAAGAATTGTATGATAGATTCTGGTGCAACAGTGAACATTATGCCTAATGATGTAATGAAAGAATTAGGAATGAATGTTGATACCAATTTTGGTAAATGTTATGCTATGGATAATAGATCTATTCCTGTTGTAGGCATAATGAAAAATGTTGAATTTAAATTCCCTGCATGTCCTGAAAAATCATATAGAATGGATATCACTGTGGTTGAAGTTCCTACTTGTTATGGGATGCTTTTATCTAGACAATGATCTAGCTTGGTAGGAGGAAGTATTCAATTATATCTTTCTTATGCTTCTATTCTAGTAAATGGCAGGGATATAAAAATTGACAGGGAGATTAGAAGTCCATACATTCTTGAAGCTGTGGATCCAAATTTGATTACACATTTTTGCCATTCAGATATGGATAACTTTCAGGTAAGTGTTTCAAAAGATGCAATGCATAATACTGAACCTATCAAAATACATGTTGAAGTAAATGATAATGCTATTTGGAAAATGTATTTGATGGTGCTTGCTGTAAGGATGGTAATGGGGCTGGTGTCATTTTCTTTGCTCCTGATAAGAAAACATTTAAATACTCTTTTTTGCTAGACTTTGAATGTACCAAAAATGTTGCAGAGTATGAAGCTCTTCTCCTTGGTTTAAATATAGCTAGTAAACATGGAATAAAATGTTTAAGTGTTTTTGGGGGTTATGAATTAATTGTTTCTCAAGTAAAAAGTAAGTTTGTTACTAAGCATCCCCTTCTTAAAAGATATAGAAATGAGGTATGGGATTCTTTGGAATGTTTTGATGCTTTCTCTATTAACTGGATAGAAAGATAAGAAAATATCCTTGCAGATTTTATGGCTAATTTGGCATTGAAGCACAATGATATTCCTTGTGACGAGATTGTTCAAGTTGAGATTAAAACTAGGCCTGCTATACCTGACAACATTAACAACTGGTAATTTTTCAAGGATGACAAAGATATAATCAATTTTTTAGCTTGCGAGCAGGAGTATGAAGATCAGTTGGTAGAGTTGAATGCTCATATTGAGATAGAGGATGGAAAAGAAGTATTGTTTGGACAAGAAGTTATTCAGCTCAAAACAAATAAAGTCCCAAAAGGACTTGTAGAGATGGAGAGATTGTTTGACAGTAAGGATTCAAGATTAGACAAGAAGAGCACTGATGTCAAAATGGATGATGTAGATAACATAAATTTGGGAAATGAAGAGACCCCAAATGAAATGCTTGGGGGTAAAAATTTAACCCCCAAGATCAGAGCTGATATCATTAGATTATTGAGAAAATATAGACATGTATTTGTCTGGTCTTATGATGACCTAAAGGCTTACCGAAAAGATCTTTTTCAACATGAGATACCATTGAAGCCTGATGCCAAACCATTCAAACAAAGGCAAAGACCAATAAACCCTAATTTGGCTCCCAAGATGAAGGATGAAATGATCAAGATGAGGGATGCTGGTATAATAAAACCAATCAGACACTCAACATGGGTTTCTAATCTGGCGCATGTCAAAAAAAAGAATGGTGATATTAGACTTTGTGTAGATTTCAGGAATCTAAATATATCATCATTAAAAGATAATTATGCTCTCCCAAACATGGAAGCATTGCTGCAAAAGGTCACAGGGAATGAATTGTTATCAATGATGGATGGTTTCTCAGGGTATAAGAAGTTAAAGGTTAAAGAAGAATAACAATATAAAACAATATTTACTACACTATGTGGTACCTATGTATATGCTAGAATGCCTTTTGGACTCACCAATGCAGGAGATACTTTCTAGAGGGCAATGGATGTTGCTTTTGACGATTTTATTGATGTGATTATGATGGTATATTAGGATGATTTGACTACATATTCAAAGAAATCAGAAGATCATTGCAAACATTTGGAATAAATTTTTCAGAGATCTCTTGAATATGGGATATCACTGAACCCAAAGAAATGTCAGTTTGTTGTCACTGAAGGGAAATTATTAGGACATATTGTATCCAAAGATGGGGTAAGAATAGATCCTAAGAGAATTGCAGCAATTGATAAAATTGAGATCCCAAAGACTGTTAAAGGATTCAGTCCCTTTTTGGACAAATAAATTTTGTAAGGAGGTTTGTTCCCAATTTCTCATAAATAATCAAACCAATTGTAATGATGTTGAAGAAGGGTGCAGATTTGAAATGGACAAACGAAGCTTTGGAAGCATTTGTAAATATCAAAAGGGCAATCAAAGAAGCCCTTGTCCTTAAATCTCCAGATTATGAAATACCTTTTCAATTATTTTCTTTTGCATCATATCACACCATTGTTGTTGTCTTGTCACAAAAGAATAATAAAGGACATGAACAACCAGTAGCATTTTTCAGTAAAACTCTTCAAGCTTCTGAATTAAATTATGATATTAATGAGAAACAAGCTTATGCACTTGTGAAAGCAGTGAAATCTTTCATGCCTTATCTGGTAGGAGATAAAATAGTAGCTTATGTTCCTAATGCAGCAATAAAGGATATATTCAGACAATCAGAGGTTACTGGGAGAAGACGCGGATGGGTAAACCAAATTTAGGAATTTGATATAGAGATTCAGATCACTAAAATAATCAGAGGACAAGGATTAGCAAGGCTAATGGAAAAATCTAATATGGATGCATTACAGGTCAACAAATGGATTTAAGTGAAACTTATACTAGTATTGAAAGATTCCCTTGGTACACTAACATAGTGTATTTCTTGAAACATATGAAATTTCCAGACAATCTAAATGATAAGCAGAAAAAGGACATTGAAATTGCAGGCGTCTAAGTATGTCTTAATCCAAGGTGATTTATACTGGAAAAACATTGATGGTATACTTCTTTTTTGTCTAGATAAGTATCAATCAAAAGAAGTACTCAAGGATCTTCATGATGGGCAATGTGGATGACATTTTTCAGCAAAAACCACTGCTCATAAGATATTAAATGCAGGATATTGTTGGCCTTGTCTATTTAAGGACTGCCATGCATATGTTCAGAAGTGTGAAGCATGTCAAAAGTTCTCAGGAAACTAAGATACAATGGTGCATTACCTCTAAATCCTATGTCTACCGAGGAACCATTTCAAATGTGGGGAATAGAATTCATAGCAAAAATCACTGACACTTCTAGCGGTGGGTATAAATAGATATTGGTGGCTATTGATTATTTTACTAAATGGGTGGAAGCTATACCTACTAGACAAGCTACCAGTAAAGTGGTGATTAAGTTCTTGACTGAAAATATAATGAAAAGATTTGGTGTTCCTCATAAAATTGTTTGTGACAACGCTATGTGTTTTAGATCTGTAGAATTCACCGAATTTCATGATAATTATGGGATAAAGGTTTCTTATTCATCTCCTTATCACCCTTAGGGAAACGACCAAGTAGAATCAAGCAATAAGAACTTAATGAAGATCATTAGGAGAATTTTGAGTAATAACAAGAGAGCATGGGATTCAAAACTATCTCTTGCACTTTGGGAAGAAAGAATTACAATTAAGAAATCTACTGGATATGCACCATATGAATTGGTTTATGGAAAGAAAGCCCATTTATCACTAAATAATTTGTTACAAGTATACAAATTTATAAATGAAGAACAATGGGAAGAAGTGGATTTTATGGAAGATAGATTCTTTCAGCTTGCAGAATTGGATGACATGAGGAATAAGGCTCAAGAAATAAATTCTGAGTTACATCAGAAAGTGAAGGTTTTATTTGACAAGAAAACCACAGAAAGGAAATTCCAGGAGGGAGATCTAGTTTTGAGATGGAATGTAAAAGATCAAGACAAAGGCAACCATGAAAAATTTGATGCTTTGAGGGTAGGCCCTTTCATTATCACTAGTAAGGGAGGTGAGAATTCCTATCTTTTACAAGATTTAGAGGGTTATCCTCATGAACTTCCTGTGCATGGTCAGTATCTTAAACCTTTTTTCTCTTAAGTGTTGCAGGAGACAAGTTTTCTCTTCCTTATTTGTATAATATGAATTGTAGTTTTTTGTTCTGCTAATGGTCTGCTTTTCAAGAGATAGCTAGGATTCTTGTTATGTCCAGGTATGAACGCACATCCCCAGAAAGAGCCACTAATGTTACCCAAATTTATAGACAAATTTGAATGGCTGAATAATTCAAGGAAGTATCCTCTGCATTTATCATTGTGTTTATGCTATCACTTTTTGATTATCTTATATCTTTTGTTTCTTCTGGTTAAGTCTTTTTTGTTATGTCTCTCGGTTTGCATATATTTGAATTCATATTTATAGCCGTTGGTCCCTTTTCACGGTTTAAATATTCATTTAAAGTTACTTTATGACCTCGACAGGGAATATCCTATCTTACTTGGCACCTTTGAAAATTGCCTTGGTTGCGTTATCTCCAGATCAAAATGGAATATTATTTATGCTTCAATGACTTAATGAGGATCATTGATCTCATCCAAACTTGGTTTTGATCCTATGGTAGTCGCGTTATCTCGTATTAAACCTAAGGTTGACAGAATAATCTCGCGACTTGGAGACTGAAGAGATTTCTGAACCCAAGGTTAATGTGCAGTTAAGAATTAAGTCAAAGTCAGAATGATTAAAGAGGATGCATGTTTCAAAAGATCTAATGGTTGACTTGATCGCTTAATGAAAAAATGATTGAGATCTATAGCCTAAGCCATTAAGTTGTGTCGACATGTGTCTGGATGATGACATGGGTTCCACTATCTTGAAGCTGACCGTAGATCAAAGTGTTGGCAAGTTGGAAAAGATCGGATGGTTAGCATAATCGATTAAAGCAAAGATGTGTAAGATCTAATGTATAAGCCATTACGCCTGAGTGACACATGTCCCAGCCCCACTGAAAGACTGAACGATTAAATATGAAGATCAACGACATCCGTTCATGTCTGTCTGATCTACGATCAACACTAACCTACAAATCAAAAGATGCCACGCATCACAAATGATGAAAAGTCAAAAGGGCTTAAGTGGCGCTGATGAATCAGATTTTCATTTTGTTTTTTACACTTTTAATTATTATTATACTACTACATGTTGACTTAAGGGTTTTGATGAATATTTGATACGTTGATATTGGTTTTTGCAGGGTTTTCACAGGTGATATAAAGAAGATGAAACAATCTGGATCAAAATATGAAAGATCTAAAGACATGCAACAGTCCATTGATATACCCTATAGAAGTCCAAGAGATATTAGAGATTCTTAACATATTATAAATAAACTATTTGAATTATTATCACTTTGGTCGATAACTATTTCTCAAAGATGATAAATCATTCTTTTAATGTAATCTTGGTTGTTCAGTTGTTCATCTAGGGATTAGGTTTAGGAAATGAACTGTCATGTTGATCTGAAGCTTGTTTGCATCCTTTTAACATTACATAAATAAGGATACCAAGATCAATGTGAGGTTTCCTAGTCGGTTTGGGGTGTCTTAGGACAATATTATCAGACTGGTTATTATAGTCAGATTGGGTTAGTTTTGATCAACAACTGCAACATGAACTAATTGTACCATTTTATTTCATTTAATATATGAGTAGACCTTTTCTTTCACCCATGGGAATAGATATATGTTTCATTTACAATCAGTCCCTTAGATAAACCAATTAGAACGTCTTCAAAGTGATAGTTTGATGTATATGCTTCTTAGTTTGGATTCTTAGTTATCAATCTCAATTGGTTTCTCATCTTGCATGGTTAAAATCTTATTGTTGAGGCCTCGTTCAATTACTCTACCATTTGAGAAAGTAAATTCCTATTGAGATACCTTTGAATTAATTTTAAAGTTGCATATCCATTTCATAACGCCTTTGAAGTGATAGTTTTCTTGCAAAACTATCTTTGAGGTTGCACAAGAGATAGGGTGATATTGACTCAATTGCCCGTGAAGGAATCAAGGCACTGATATGCACTTATTTATCAGATTATGGTCATTTGGTTCATTGTTTACAGTTTTGTGATAATCTATCCATCTGCACTATTAATTTATATATACACAAACATTCTTAATATATTGACATTTTCAATCAACATTTGTGATTTACAACTTTCATTTCAAGTGTTCTCTCAAGGTTTCGGTGTTCTCTTACCGACTGAACTCAGTGTCTTCTTACTGACTGGTCTCAGTGTTTCTCTTACCGACAGACTCTTTGATGCTCGGTGTGCTATATCGACGGTTGCTCACAGTTATATTTCACATTGATCTCAGTTTGATTTCTTTCAATTGCTTTTGCCAACACTTGGAGGAAGAGATTGTTTAGGATCTATCATCTTCTATAAAAAGCCTTGGAACTAGAAGAATAAGTTCAAGGAATAGGCCTACCAGCCTTGGTTCTGCAGAGCCAAAATTGCAGAGGGTTTTAAACCTAATTTAGTTGAAACATTTTTAGTTGGCCAGATCACTTGGGTTTCCCACCATTGGATTGGCAAGTCCATAGGAAATCCAATCTATTGATTTGAGCACCAACAAGGTGTGAGACAACTACCCTTCAAAACCAAGAAGATGGAGCTTGGAAAATTGAAGTTGAGAAAGAGCTTGTACACATATGAGATGGTGCAACAACCAAAAGAGATGACCAAAGAGATGTAAAATCACCAAAAAGCTATGGAAATGATCTAGAAGCAATTCAAATGACCCAAATAATGTTCAAGTAACCTAGAAGTTGTGAAATGATATAAAAAATAAAGGTTACAACAACCCAAGAAGAATTGTGATGTCGATGGATGTCCATAGGGAACATTAAAATACCAAGGATAATAGGTGTAACACTCCAACAATTTTTTTTATCTACAAATTCATGGGTTGAGTGCATGCCATGCAAACATCTTCTTGGCGTGCATGTGTCTTGAATCAAATAGTCCACAGGATTAAGAATCTAGACAAAGGAGGTGATGACTAGGAAAGCATGATGAAGTAGAGTTTTAAGTGGAGATTTGATTTTGGCTAAAGGAGGTACCATGTAACAAGGAATCAAACATGGTATAATTCGCATTGTTACATTTTCCCCCATCTTTAGTGAGTGTATCATTAGTGAGATGCAAGCTAAAGTAGAGAAAAAGAGTTTGAGAGAGTATACAAAGATATGAAGTGGAAGCAAAATCTTCTATCTGCACAAATTTGCCTTCAAGGAAAAGAGCTAAATTTTTGTGAGATCGTGCTAAGCTACATCATAACATGTTAGCTGACACACATGTTAGATGGAAAGAGATTTAGCATTTGATTAAAAGATTAAAAATGTGATGAATATTAGATACAAATTTCAAGATAGTTTTACACTGAGATTACACTGATATGAGTAGTAAGTCATGTTATTGTAGATTTGGATAGTGGTTTGGCCCTTACAAAGGTAGATTAAATAAGATAGTGGATTGGCCTGCACAAAGGCAACATACTAAAAATATACAGGATTGACCCCCACAAAGGAAACATATTAAAAATAATTTTTAGATTTTAGAAAATGTAGATGGTGTAGATATAATAGCCCACCTCTTAGAATGAAACTTGTTGTATAGAGGGGAACATAATTCATTATAAGCAGATAAAAGATGCTAGGACATATCAACATAGTGAGATGTTTCCATGCAACATCACAGGTGATACATGATATCTACAACATCAAAAAATGCAAAGAGATAAGAGGATCCAATTATTTGGCATCAGAAGAATCAATAGTAGTGGAAAAATATTAGTATATATATGCATATGAGCTACTCATCATAGTCCCAAAAAGTTTGGATTTATAAAACAACACATGAAGACAAAGAAAATAAAAATTTGGGTGAACATTGGGAGAAGGCCTGAATTCCCCCAATCCTTTGTATTGTCCCCAAATCTACAAAGTCAAGATATGGAAAATAAAATTAGATATAAAATAAAGGAATTGTAAAATATACAACCCCTTATTTCCAATTACCAATGGAGTAACTTGGGTTCTTCTGAAGGGCACAATAATTAAGAGACAAGCATGGGGGAACACAGACAAATACACTCCTATCTATAGGTAAAGAAGAAGGAATTGACTCAACAGTCCTCCATAATTAGATCATTTTCCTCCCAATATTGATCATAGGGGAGGGAGGCCGAGGCTAAGGCTAAAGAGGAATGAATATTAGGGAATTCCTACACACCTCACTAATAGCTAGAGACAAGGATGATGTTGCATTAACATTGTCATCCAGAAGCTCCACTGAGGCAAAAAGTAGAGATTGTGTGAATATTTTCATTAGAATTAGAATGTCCTCAAGTAAGTCAAACATACACACCTCACAGGATTCAAGTGAGTCCACTTGAGGAAGTGAAGAAGGAGCCACATTATCGATCTCTATGAAAGAGGTGGTGACAAATGCAGGAGAAGACAAACCCTCCTTAATTTCAAGCATAGATGCAGAAAGAGACATTGTAGGAACAATTTTTTGATGACACAATTTGGGTACAGGGATGTGGTTGAATTTTCTCTTGAACAATAGAGGATATGTTTTCTTGTCCACTGTAGAAAGGTTTAGGTCCCTAAGAAATCTAGGACGAGGATCAGTAGGCACGAGAGGCTGAGTAGACATAATTGCACTAGACACCATCTGTGTATGTAGCATGTTGATCAACTAGGATAATGATGGGATATCATAAAGAAAAGTGATAAGTAAGGATTCTAGGGATGGAGGGATGAACACTAGACTCTTTTAGGGAAAGACACATCAACAACCCCCAAAGAAACATGAATCAAGACTGAGAATGAATCTACATGGGATGCAGATGAAGAAGGAGTAGGAGCAGGTGCAAAAGCAGGCAATATAGACATAGGGACCAATGGCTCACTCATAGCCTTCATGGAAACCTTATGTTGTAGATCCCTTGCTCACCAATGATTCTTATACTCATGTGTAAGCTAGATTTGGTGTAGGTTCAAACCAACAAGAGAAATCTACAAAGGCTCAGTAGAATCCTACTCTATAGGGGTGGTCATTGATGTCATGACTAGAAAAGAAGAATGCCCCACCAATGAGATAGGAGGTCCTATTGATACAAAATTTGTAGACTCAGTCACAGATCCCCTTCCCTATTTCACTTTGGGATTATTCAAAGGAATAGAGGATATCGTTAGAGGCTAAGAGATAGGTGCCAAAGGAGATTATTAGCATGAAGTGACCTCTTACCCTTACTGTAAATGATGGGGCAAGAAATGTCCACAAGGATAAGAAGCTCAAAGAGAGGGTGAGCCTTAGACTTTATTAGCACTGGTTCCTTTCCTTTGTCTGTACTAAGAACCATTGTAAGAACAAGACATGCCATAGGAGACTGTGTGGTCTTCAGTGGATGGGGATATTTTCCCCAAGGAACTCACTTGCCTTCAGACCCCAATCAAGAGAGAATGAAGGGAAAAAAATATTGCAAAGTAGTGGTGGGATAGAATGTGAGCATGAAAATAAGAGGGTCACAGGTGCTACAAGTTGAACAAAATTTAATGAGATATCCTTAGTCTCATACTTATTATATTCTTTAAACAAAAAAATTCCTCTTAGGGAAGCAAGGGCTTTTCTAGAGTAGGCTTGAAATGGCCTTGAGCATAAAACCCCCATGTTATACCAAAGGGTAGTATCTAGTATCCTGGATACCCTCGTGGGAAAATTTTAGACATTTATGCATGAATGAGGGGACCACTCCCATAGAGACCAGGCGAGGGATATCTAGCTTAATGCATAAGATATCTGACTAGGCAATAACAATAAAAGTTATAGATATCACCTTGGTCCTACAAGGACTGTCAAGATGGTAAACCCTAAAGGAGGAAGAGATAGCCCATTATGTTTATGGATGGTTACCTTACACTCATCACAACTTTCTTGATGTAGTCCATTTATGAAGAGGACCTCCTCCATAATGACATTGACTTCACAAGTGAGATCAACCATAATACCTCTAATGACACCTTTGTTGATCTGTGTAGGGATGTATAGAGGAGAAGGATCCCTACAATAAGGTGTATCTAGAGGTGTGAATGATTTATACACATTTCAATCCCTCTAGTTTGGATGTGAGATAAGAGTGATACTCACCATGTTAAAAAAATAGGCTATCACTCAACATGGGGGAGATGATGATGATACAATATTAAAGTTTATACTTTGGTTCACATTGGGTGCACCAAATTGTGGAGAAGGGAATTCACCACCCTTGAGATTGATGAAATCTCAAGGGACGAATTGTTCCAATGTCATCTTACTTCTACTAGCACTTTAGTGAGCTACAAAGATTTAGTTAAATTAAGAAGGAAATAAACAATTGGAATGTAAAATTATGGAGATAGAAATAACCCAATGATACAAAATGATAAAAATATTTAGAGTACAAAAAATAAAAGAGTAGACAACCAAGACCAAGTGGTAAGCTCTATTAGCTCTTTCTCTAGGAAATTTGCATGATTCAAGGACTACAATGTGGATGTAGGAATGTGTGTGGGTCCTATACAAATGGGATACAAAAAGTTGTACCAAAAAGGTACAAGGTGGAAAAATAATCTAATAGAATAGAAAGTATGCTATAAGAAACTAACGTAAAGAAAAATATGAGATAAAATGATTATTCTAAACAAAAAATAATTGGAAAAAGATATCTTACAACCCACTTGAGAGCCTCTTAAAATGTCACTTAACTCCACTCCTCAACCTATAAACACAATGCCAAGAAAAATGTTGGTTTTTCTTGTTTAAAAGGTCCACTAAAGGTAGACCCTTTTTTTGGTGTTCCTCCACAGATAACCAAGATATGGTATATGATTATTGATAAATCTGATAAACAATAGGATAATATATAAACACTTAAGATTACTATAGATATGCTTTATCAAATTAAAGAAAATAAGTGTGAGGTGTGAAACAAATCCCCTTTGAAGCCAAGAAGTTGAAGCTTGGTGGGTTGATGGTGAGAACGATCTTGTACATGGAAGAGATGGTGGAGAAACCAAATGAGATGACCAAAGAGTTCTAAAATCATCAAGAAATTGTCAAAATGTTCTAAAAGAAATTCAAATGACCCTAGGAATGTTTTAAGTGTCCCAAAAGTTTCAAAATGAATGTTAAAACATCCCAAGAAGATTTTTGACATAGATGGCCTACCATAGGGGGCGTTACACTACCAAGGACAATAGGTGGAATGCTCGAATGATCACTTTTAATCTATAGATTTGCAAGATGATTGTGCTCTACACATACATCTCTTTAGCACACATATGTCATGAATCAAATCGTCTACATAGTCAAAAATCTAGGCAAAGGAGGTGATGACTAGGCAAGCTGGGTGAAATGAAGGCTCAAGTGAAGATTTAATTTTTGCTAGAGAAGAGGCATCATGCATGAGGAATTGCATAGGCTGTAATTTACAATGTTACACTATCACTATACATTACAAGACCTTAATCTATATGGAGGCACTAATGTATCATTCATAAATTACTTTAATTCTTAATGTGATTGAGAATGTATGTTGTGATCTTTCTTATGTGTTGTGTTAACTAGGAGGTGTGTTGACAACCTATGTGGCCATTTTTGGATTGACCATTTTAGGGAATTTTTCACAGGCTATAAAATATTTATTTTATATTTTTCCTTTATTTTGGAGCCCTAGGATGTACAACAATGAGTTGATAGCCAATTTAAGGATTTATTTTTGACGTTGTTTAAGATATGACCATAAAAAATAGACATTTGAGAAAGTGAAAAAAATAAAGTTTTGTAGGCTTGGGAGATTGACTTGTAACTCTCCAACACACTCTCCCAAGTTCATTAATGAATATCGGAAGAGAAAAAAAGGCTCATATGTGTGAGGCCCCCTTGGAAGAGTTTGGGGATGACTATGCAACTACTCTCCCCCAAGTCCCCAAAAAATATCACACGGGTGAGAGCTTGTGGGGAGATGTGTTGGAGGGTTGAATGAGAGAGTGACATGTGTCACTCACTCATTAAAGAGAT
This sequence comes from Thuja plicata, assembly GCA_018584345.1. Lineage (NCBI taxonomy): Eukaryota > Viridiplantae > Streptophyta > Pinopsida > Cupressales > Cupressaceae > Thuja > Thuja plicata. The sequence continues at coordinate 108,667 of MU222185.1, read as the reverse complement.
TCAAAATTTCAATCTCTATTGATCTCTCATGGAAAAATGAGAGTGAGGATCATTTTAATTCTTCTCATATTTTTTGTTTTAGATTACTCTATCTTGTTCTTAGAGGTTACTAGTTTTTCTTTGGTGTAGCTTAAAGAAGTGCTCGTGAATACATTTGGAGAGCTTAAGGAAGCTTCATCAATCCAATCTAATCCATGGAAAGATTCAAGAGATAAGCTCTCGACTATCTTATGGTATGCATATTTGTTTAATTATTTTTTGTTGTTGCTTTGATTCTTTGTCTTGTGGTTAGCAATTTTATTATGGGATGGATTATGTTGTGATGTGTGATATTGGAGGAAAAAGGAAAACTTCGTCTCTTAATTTTGGATCTCTTTTTTTGTCAAAAAAAATTAATTTTCATTAGTATTATTTTGGGAAAAAGACTTGGCCGAGACTAGGGGTAATTACAAGTAGGGAAAAACCACCTTCCCACATATTTGATAACAAATGAAATACCCATAAATAAAATTGAATCAAAATTCCACAAACACACCTCAGAAACCTTAAGGCCTTTAAGATTTACTACAAGCTCCTCCCTTTGTGTGGGATCGAAGGATCATCTCAAAAGATTTTTTTAACCCCTTTTTATCTTTTTTCCTTTTGAGAGTTTTCTATTCATCTTCCACTTTTGCAGCCTCATCTTGTCATTCTATTGAACTATCTTGGGGGATCATCTCCATCTTCACTGCATAACAATCCTCTTGCTGGAACTGACTATCTCTTGTCACAAGTTCATCCCCCTTGTTGCAAGATCCAACGTCAACTACTCTTTTTTCTCTACCCTCTAACATAGCAATACCCTTATGATTCAATTTTGTAGCATTCTCAAAATTTGTAGTACTATTACAGTTTAAAGCATATTGATCACCCTAATTTGGAGGTTTTATGGACCACTACAATACTTATCTTGACGCAACCAGAGAAAAACTTTATTATTTCTCAATTTTCTTCTCTATTGTATAATGAGTGGTGGATACATATTTCTACCATGAGTCTATTTTATGTAATCATTGTTTAGTATATTTATAAACCATATGCCCTATTTGAAAATACCTACATCTGAAGGGAACCCCTTCATAATCCAACAGTTGCACCCAACATCCTATTGAGGTTTTGAGTGTTAAAACTTCAAAAATACCTTTTGATACATCCATCTTCAACAAAATCTAAGTGAAAGTAGAATGCAGAATATTTGAAAATCCATCATCCACCATCAAAACATTTCCCAATGAGTTTCCAACGACCTCAAAGCATGAATCACACCAAAAATGTGAAGGAAGATTTGGAAGTCTTATCCAAATCAGTACCCTATCAAAAAATTCAATGGTAGGGAAAAAACAAGGGTGTCGTGGCTTCAACATAAGGGGATATTTTTCCTCCTAGCACCATTCAAAAATACACAGAATATTTTTATATTTTAAATATTTTTAAAAAGAACAATAAAAACCATCTAACTGGGTAGATTCAGACACGCCTAATCAAAATAGGCTCCTAGTTCACTGTTATCCACTTGTGGAAATTATGCAAGCTTGGACACATACCCCTGAAGCATATAATCATACCAAAATTTGAGAAAACAACAAAATTATGAGTAACTTCTTTCTCCACTTCCCCTTCCAAACCCATAGTGATGGCATTAGATGACAACTCCACACCAACACCCAAAGACCCAACGACAATCTATTGCTTGAAAAGGGCCCATGCATTGGCATCATGAGCACCTCCCTCAGAAACAACCCTTGACAATAGCCTTGGGATGAGCCATCTCACAACCTCCAATGCAAGGTTATTCCCCATCGTGGGTCATCCAACTCCGGTCTTTCCACCTTAAACATGGCATGGTTTTGGAAAGTCTAGAATTATCTTTTGAGAGAAGGGAGGGTCAATCTGATAAGAGGACACCTTTTTCTTCCCTTGGAGATTGAAACCCAGGGACGCATAGCCAATTCAACCCTTCCAAGAAGCATTCGTGGAGCAGCTAGGCCCTACTGAAAACCATAGCTTCGAAGGTGCTCGCAACGGCTCCATCTATCCTCCAATTTGAAAATAATTATATACTCTTAATTTTGGATCTTGTATAATATACTAAACGTGACTTTATGCCCTTGGGGGTGGGGGGATTTTAAATTTAAAGCTTGGCTATGTGAAGTATGGTGTTGAATTGGTGATTGTTTTTTGATAAATCCCTATGGTTGGGAGGTGAGAACCCTCATTTTCCTCCTTTTCATGGTAAGCTTCATTTAGAGGTTTCCTAAGATACTTAAGGTGAATGATTCTCACATGGCAATAGTGAATTGGAACATCCCATTTTATGAAACTGCAATCGTAGTAACTCCTTAAGTTCTTTATATATACATATATATATATATGTATATATATATGTATGTATATATATACACATATATATGTATAT
>MU222185.1:74218-93502 GCA_018584345.1 Thuja plicata | reverse complement strand
TTTTGGGTTATTAATTAAATCATTTTGATCTAATTACTAACTCACCTATTCACTCTAGTTGCTTAAGCCAACCTTAGGGTTTCCCTTTTAGGGTTTCATGATTCCTTTTTAAGGAATCACCTCTTTGAATTTTACAACGGAGATATTGGTCATAATAGATTATTCTTTGGAATGTGAACATGATGCCTCTTATCTTTTGGCCTCCATAGTTTTCTTCTCTTTCTGTTCTTTTGCTTCTTCCATGTGACAGGGTTATGCATGCAGGTGTTCTTGGAAGATTAGTTTTTCACCTAATCTAACACTTTTAAGAGGTGATTTCTCAAGGTATACCTTAGTTATCCTTCTACCTAGATAAGCATAAATAGTTAGTTTGGATTGTAAAATATTGAAACACCATAGTTTTATAATGATGAGAGAGATAGTAATTTTTATATTAAGGAATTTAGATTAATTTATTTTTCTCTCAAGATAGATGGTTTAGAGAATTAATTCTTTGATAATCACAATTCTTAGAATCTTTAAGACCAACTGAGTGATTCACTAGGAGGAAATTGATTAATTATATGGAATGACAGTGCCTCACAACATTACATAAACACCATGAGGTATATATTTTAAGGTGGTCCCAACATTTTGCACATAATATTAGGATCTACTTGTGATACACCGCACTCAAGAGAAACTTACTAAGCATTCATTTTTATATATGAAACTAGTGCTTGGGAAACACTTGCAGTGTGTAGTACATTGGTTGTTTATATAAATGATAAATTTAATGATTTTTAGTCTCAATTGATGTTTATGAGATCTTTGAAGAGTAGATATGTCAATCTAATAGATAGTTTTAGGAAGGAATGATGCACTAGATTCTAAAAAAAGAAACAATGATTTTAATTGTATACTCAAGTGTTTCTCATCCACCTCAATTACAATATGAATGAGATAATTCAAGCTTCAAAATGTGTGAGATCTATTCTATTTTTAGTAAGGTAGTGAAAGAATCAAGTTTAAGAGTAACCTTAGGTCATTTCTTTCATTGTTTTATGATAAATAATTTTATTTTGAATTGTGTTTTATAATTGTCTTCGTACATTAGGAATTATAATTGGTCACTTCATTATTATTTACTCTTTGAATCTAGATTATTCTACACACGTTCACAAAGGTTGAAATAAAATATTGATAATGCATCCAAAGTTTTCCACTTACTCTTCCTTTATTCATCATTTTTTAAGGGTATTATTATTAAATCAAAAAATTTCAAACTTATTGAGCTAGTGATTTGACACTTACACATCAAGGGCCATGAGGTGAGTGTTACCTTAGCTAGGACATTGATACTATTGTCACTTCAAAAAAATAAATTATAAAATTATCAAAGATGTCAACAAGGGGTCTCATGGGTGTAGTTTATACCATTTTCATTGAGTTTTAAAATGGTTTAAGAGTTTAAGAGGTAGTAGGGATATATTACAAATGAATTGACCAACATTTGGAAGGGTTATAACAAGATACAAGAACAATATATATTTTTTAATGGATGGAAACTTTATCAATTTACAAGTTCATTAGTTAAAAAACTTCAAAATAGATGAATAATAAAAATATTGTAATGTGGTTCCATCATTGAGGAGATGACGTGATTTTTAATAAAGATAAAAAAAATTAATTAGTACTCAGTTTATGGATGCTCAATTCTTTGGACTTGGAATGCACCATGGGCATACTCTTACAATTCATAGTATGTTACTAAATAGTAGTTATTTAAAATAAAAGATATGTGCATTCAAGTGATGCAAGAGCATCTAGTGGTGTAAGGGCATTCTTGTATCACCCATAAAAAAATATTTTCATTTTTTTTTTTGTAGAGTTCTTTAGTTGTTTTGGATTCCATGATGAAATTTATGAGGTATAAGATAGTTAGAAGTACAAAAAGGCCAAAATTATCACCTATTATTTTTAGTAAGTCATCCTATATAGGCACATATGGTCATGGAAACTTACCCCAAGGAGAAAAGCTAAATAATAAATGAAAGGTGAAAGAATCATTTAAATATATTATACTGTTTGGAAGACATTAAAGTTCTCATCTTAGAAAATTTCTTCAATAAAGTTTATGACTCAAATTTGAACCACTTACAAGCCTTGTAAAACCCTAGAATGTATATTAAATTAATGGTACAAATCTATTTGTGAGCTTTCTAATGACATATTACAAAAAAATTACATGTTCAAGTCAAAATTTATGGGTCCCAAAACTTGTGCTACCAAAATTCAAATTTCAATTGAAAAATCTCCCTAGGTGAGAAAAAATAGCTAGACATGTGGGTACCCAAAAAATTGAGTTACACTTTCCAAAACATTATAAGACGATTAATGGTGTCAAATAAGAGGTGAATGAAGATTACAAAAGGAAACTTCATTAGTGTAGATTGTGGCTTCCAATTGTAGAATTTTATTATAGAGATTATGTTCTTTGTATTGAGTTAAGCCCATGTGGATGTAGCATTGTAATTTTTGGATCTGTAATTCTAATTACTAAAGAAATAAAAAATGGGGCATTTTCATTCTTTTATTTTATATGTTAAAATGTGTTGTTCTACTATGTATGATTTGTTAGAGTAAAAATGTATTTTCACTTATTAATTAAATCATTATTGATTTAATTATTAAGATACTTTTTATCTCTAGTTCACTTAAGCTAAACTTTAGGCATATAATAATTAATTATTATCATGCAACCTAGGTTTCTCCCTCTTCTGGGTGTTCAATCTCCTTTATAAGGATTGATCTCTATAATTATTAATTCTTTTGTAATTCCCTCAATTCCCTCTCTGAATGAATATTTCATCTTTTAGATCATTCTGAGTTTTGTCTCCAATCTTTGCTTTTGTAACAGGTTATTTTGCATATAGTGGATCTTGGTGGTTGAATTCTTTGAATCCTAACATGGTATCAAAGACTTGTTTTTGCAGCCTGTTCTTGAGTTTTTTGAAGATTTTTTGGAGCGCTGAGGGTTTCAAGTTTTTAGAAATTTTTTTGTATGGATCTAGGGGATCTATTTTTTGGAGCACTTTGGGCACAAAATGACCTCATGGTTGAGCTTAAAAGGCCCAAAAACCCCTATTTTCATATAAGGCTTGTCCAATTTAGACACAGTTGAAATTCGGGCCCTCTTTTTTGCATGCACGACCTTGGCACGCTTTTCGAGCTAAAAAAATCTTATTTTTTGCATGCTTGGGATCTTGAACTTTTATGCCTATTTGTACTCACACTACATAAAAAAGTATCTTGGGAGGTTTGGTGTTTGCCTTGTTTTCCATCTACCATTTTCAAGTGAGTGTTCCTTCCACCACATTAGCCTCATTATGTGTGTCTAGAGATTGCTCATCCTCGACACCATCCTTTATATGTGTTTGTACTTTCTTTGACATGAAGTTATTCTTGGAAGCCTCTTTTAGTGTACCTATCATACCTCTTCGTGCTCAACATTATGGGGGGTATTTCCTATTGGTTCTAATGCTTCCTTGGTTTGATGGAGTGAGCTATGTATTTAGTATTTGTTCCTATGTGGTAGGTGGATGCAGTGGCTGGGTACCTATGCATTTAGGTGAGATGGATCATTTACCATATGGACACTTCTTTCATTCCTATTTTGGAGGCATCCTTCTATATTTTGACCAGTTATTCAGACTTTGGTATTTTTTGCCATCTGTATCTTCGAGTTTCATTGTTTGCCATCCTGATTTGAGTAGTGTCATTTGAAGGCACTCATGCAGATTATAGTCTTCTCTACCTGATTAGATTCTATTTCAGTGGAGGTTCCTACAATCATTCTTTGAGAGTGTTTGCAGCTTCACGCTTCAGTGGTGTCCTACATGTTCTTCTTTTGATCAGCTCTTCAGACTTTGTTATTTTTTCCATCTGTATCTTTGAGTTCCGATGTTTGCCTTTGTTTTACATCTTGATTCGAGTAGTGTCATTTGAGGGCACTCTGCAGATTATAGTCTTCTCTACCTGATCTTTATTCCTATCTTCTGGGGCATTCTCTAGTTTGGAGGCTTCTTTAGTCCTTCACTAGGCTTCATCTCTTTTCGGAGAGGGGTTTTTCCCACTAGGGTTTCTCCTTTTCTCCTCTTTACAAAGATTTTTTGTACTTGGGTACCTGATTAGGCCATATTATCGGGACCCATTTCCTTCTTTTAATAGTTGTTTCTAGGTTTTTAGATTCTCCCTAAGTTTATCTTAAGGGGGGTGTTATAGTAAAAATGTATTTTCACTTATTAATTAAATCATTATTGATTTAATTATTAAATCACTTTTTATCTCTAGTTCACTTAAGCTAAACTTTAGGCATATAATAATTAATTCTTTATTAATTATTATCATGCAACCTAGGTTTCTCCACCTTCTGGGTGTTCGATCTCCTTTATGAGGATTGATCTCTTTGTATTTATTAATTATTTCGTAATTCCCTCAATTCCCTCTCTAAATGAATATTTCATCTTTCAGATCATTTTGAGTTTTGTCTCTAATCTTTGCTTTTGTAACAGGTTATTTTGCATACAGTGGATCTTGGTGGTTGAATTCTTTGAATTCTAACATGAGTGATGAATGAAGTAGCCCTTCACCTAAGGTTTATAGTTTTTTGTTGTTGTAAATTGTATCCTACAATAATTTTATGCTCAATTAGGGCTCACTTTAGTGCTCCTTTTTTCGTGCCAACAAATATAACTGATCTTTCTCAGTCCAAAGCTTGATTTTGGAAGTTTACAACCTTTTTGGATCCCTTGGCCTATTTCTATCCCACCAAGACTGGACTAGGGTTTCTAGCACCATTGTCCTAATGGACTATGGCTCTAGGTTCCATAGTCCCCCTAAACTATGGTGTTAGGCACCATGTTTTATCCAAAATGGTCCCAAATTTGAATATCCTAATGGTCAAAATTTGGTGAGTGGGAAAATGCTACCTATGTTGGCCTACTTCAAATTACCAACATATTTTGTAAGTTTAATATAAAAGAGGCCTAACCCCCTCATTTGTATCATGACACAAAAAGTAATTCATCTCTCGTTGAAAAAGCATTTAGCTCATTTTCAAGGAAACAAAGGAGGAGATTTAGCATTGAAGAATTCAAGCACTGAAGATGTCATCCATGATCAAGTTCATATGTTTCCTCAATCAGTGAAGACATGCATGATCTCCTTTCCTAGCATCATCAACCTATCATGAAGACTTAAAGACAAGGAGAATTCACAATAGAGGTATAACATTGTTGATTTCAACATTCTCTACCTTAGATTTAAGATTTTAGACATCATTGGTGTAGGGAAGGTTGAATATTGTTAAGGCTTGACTGAGGAAAACCTCTATACAACCCAATCACCATTTTTCCTTCTTATTATGTGCAAGTTTTTAAATTTGAGAGAGAAGAGTTGCACATCCAGGAAAAGAAGACTAAGACAAGGAGAACCAGATTTTGAAGAAGTAAAAAATCCTGAATGTTGTCAATTATTGACATGGTCTGTAGTTGCTAAAATAATTCAACACATTTTTTGTGAAACTTCAGGAAAATGATCAGAGAAACATCCCAATTCATAATTTGTTCATGATATCTTCTTCAAACACCACTGAGACTAGGTCACCTGTTGATATAGTCTCGCACTTTCAGGCCCAAATTTTAGTGACAGGTTCCTTTTTTATTCATCTTTCCAGATTTGTACTCAAAGTTGGCATATTAGATTTGTAGCTTACTATTTATGCTAATTGTTGTTTAGTTTCACATCTAGTTCTTGCTTCATATTATCCAATCACATCAACAAAAATTCAACAAAAGGGATAACTCAATACTCTGTTATACTCAACTTTTGTGCCTAACTTTTACCTACATAAATTTTTGAAGTTGGGCCAATTAAATTATTTCTTAATGAAAAGGTTGATGGGAGTGGGTTTTATCCCTAGTTTACATGTTTAGGCTAGAGATCCCGATTCCATCCTTTTTAGGTTTGCATTACTTTATTATCAAATTCATTTATGAACCACAAATTTTTTAAACAAAAAATCTAAAAATTTGAATTAAAAACTTGATAAACCCTAATATAAACATGAATCAAATCAAGTAAAAATTACACTAAAAATAGTAAGATAATGTACCTGGAGGTGTGGCTACTTGATGAGCCTGGCAGGAGGAGGTGGCAGGTGCATGGTAGTAGCACAGAATCAAGTATGCATTCATCTAGTCAATGTCGTTTTCGTTCGCCGGAAAAAAATGAATTTATAGCCACTTTTTAAATGAAAAATAATTTTCAAATGTAGGTACCCATTTTGATCGAGATCTTGAATACAAATGAGTACCCATTTAAATTTTTCCTTTAGGCACTCGAACAAAAATGAGTACTCATCATTTTTTATAATGGGTGCCCATTTTTATTAGGATTGTTTTCCTCTTGATGCTTCTCCTCAATGTGGAGCCAACTTGTTTGTACCCATGTTTAATTTAATGTTGGAAATATCTTTTTCAGTAATGATGTATCACGTCACACAACTTGAAACTCTGGAGTTGAGGATTACCCATAGGAACAAGGACCTAGACTTTTATGTGTTTTATCAAAACTAATGTCAAAAAGGACATAATAACACAATAATTCATGGGTGGTCTTATCACATTATTTTTCAACCTCATTAATGTAGAATATCCATAAAAGAGTGATCTACCATATGATTATACTAAATGACTCTTTTACATCCACATTTTTGAGTAGGAATAAGTTTGTTCTTGCACCATATTATGCTTCTCAGTATTGTCTAGTTAAGGGAAGGCAATTTCTCCTTCATGATTTTATTGATTTAAACTTACCACACCTTAAATAGGTTGAAAGAATATTTTTTATCCAAATAGATTCTTTAACAAACTTCATCTTCAAAAAAAAGGCATGCTTTAGAAAAAAAATCAATAAATGTTATTAAATTTGTTTTGTACAATATTATAATAAGAATATAATGAATTACATATTGATATATTACAACTGCACAATTATAAATGTGGACAACAAAAATATAAAACAACTAAAGAGAATACACAAATATAATTGAATAGAGCATAACAAACAAAGTATAATATTCTAATGGTTGCTTGGGGAAGAACATGTAATCATATTGTGGTCATAATAAAGTTGAAATGAAAATTAATAAACATAATTATTCAAGACTATATATACACATAATATTTGACTTAAATATAAATATATAGAAAGTAGTTTTGTTATATTTAAAATCTTTTACTGTAAACTTTTTGAAGATTATATTTTTCATAATTAAAATATTTAAAAAAATAATAATTTCAACTTATTTTTTTAATTTTATAATATAAATTTGGTTTGTTGGTATAGTCTAAAATAAGGTACAATGATATTATCGATAAAATGTGGTCAACTATTAATTACTTTGTGAAAGAAATCATTTCAACTATTTAAATTGTTGAGAGCCTTTTTAAGATATTTGCATTAGGAAGTTTCAAATACAAAGAAAATGAGATTAATCTATAACTTGCACATTTAATCATATTTTTTATACCCAAAGAAATAACCATACTTTTTAACTTTCATCATAACTTTAGGACACTGCATTTTTTTGCTTCTCTATCTTAACAATGTACGTACGTATAGTCATAGTTATTCCTTCTAATATTCATATCATAAATATTCTGGTAGCTACTTTAATAGCAACTTATCATTTGAATAAAGTATTCGCTATTAATGTATCATTTATACTAAACCTATCTATTAATAGTCATCTTGCAAACAATTCTTTCATGTAGGGGTTTTTGGAGTTCTTATTCTTTTTAATGGTTTTTTTGTCACAATTAATTTAAAAAAATCATATAATCATTTGAAAAATTATTTGATCCATTTTCAACAATAGAGTAAGTAGAGATAATAGCGGAGGGAGCAAGAGAAGAACCTCATCTAGCATATCTTATTGTTCAATAGTTTGTTGCAATGCTCCCTTTATCTTTATAACCACTAGACATGGTACTTGTGGCAACAACAACAACATAAATAGAAATTTACAATAATGTCAATAGTTTCATGTCTAACATTACTTTGATTGGACTAGTACCACTCTCAATTTGTCTACACTTCAAAAAAAAAAAAATCTTCCCAACATTTGACAAAAACTTTGCAACAACATAATCTTATTAATTTTAATCAAGAAAAAATATAAAAACAAGTTTAAATGCAATTAAAAAATAAATAACATGTGACTTAACCTTGACAACATATAATATAAATCAATTGTATTGACTTGCATTTTTATCGTTCTATAAAGATAATTTCCTCCATATTAACCTAAAAATTTAGATCACAAAATGGTTTGTTGGATAAGATATATTAATGGTCAAGTAAATATTTTGAAACATTGCCTACCAACTTTGAGAAAAGCACAATTGATGTTAAGTGATAAGTCCAAGATTTGATATGTGATGTTTCACTTTTGGAGAAAGGCATTATGCAATTTGTATAAGTGGGACCCTTCTTATGGAGGATACCTATAAAGTATGCAAAAAGAATCAATATTTCAAAAACATTTTTGTTATGGTAGGTTGAAAGGGAGTTTCTTTATACTTTTACAAGAAATATATTAAAAGGGACATGGACTATTAATGGACAATTTTCATGATTGTTTTTACAATTCAATAAATTTATTAGGTTGTTGGTTACTTAATTTTGGAGTTATGTTAATTTTAAGGGTTATTTTTTAATAATAAATTATTATTTAGTTTTATTGTAAAAGTCTTTTATCAAATAATTTTATTAATTTTAAATATATTTTATAGCTCGGCTCATTAGGGGTGTCGGTAGGAAAGAGTCGAGTAGACAAAACCTTCGTCCTTGCCTTCAAAAATAAGGAGAAATATCACAGATTGTGTCATCTTACAAATATCTCGATTTCCATAACCAGGATAACACTTATTACATAATGTATTGTAGTGCCATAATACAACTCAATTACGGACACTGCCTAGAAATAGACTAGTCAAAAATCCATCCCTCTCCGGAACAACTACACATTTCCATCTTGATTCTTGGAACTGTATTACTAGACAAATCTGATGCCATATCTTTGAGTTGTCTGCAAAAACACAATAAGCTTTCTAGCCACACAAGTTAGTAGCCACAAACCTTTTCACATTTGAAATTGATACATATCAAATCTAGACAGTTAGCTAGATTTTAACACTACAACTGAATACATCCCCTACTGGAAAAGCTTAGTGCAGAAATAACAAGAGAATTTTTCATCTTCAGAAATCATACACCAATCAAAAATAAATAGAAAAAACCCTTCCCCTAATCAGTATTCCAGTGAATGAATCATTACCAACATAAGTGCTCCCAAGTAAATTCAAATTCCACCAAACCTTACGATACCTAGCCCAAGTAAGCGCATCATCAATTGTACTATAGAGACTACAAGAGAAAACAAAAAAAAAACTTATGAACTTGGTCACAAATCTTCACCTAATATGAACTCATTGACTAAAGGAACAACAGAGAAGGAACAACATAGAACATAGGCAAAAATAGGCGACACAACACATCATATGCACCAAAGTGACCTCGGGAGAAAAGACAGAACAAAACAAGTGTATACCCCAAGAATGCGAAAGAAATCTTTTAGGGCCCATTTGGGGGCAGGAATTGGACTGGAATTGGCATTATCTAATTCTGGATAATGCCAAATTCCATGTTTGGGTCCATGGGAAAAAATAGAATCGGAATTCTGAAATTCTCATTTGGCCCCCAAAATGGGAATATCATCTTCCACCTAAATAGGTGGAATTGGAATTTCAAATTCCAATTCCAATTTTTACAAAAGCAAATTTAATATTTCGTGGGATCCGCGACTATAAAGATGTAAATTATATTGCTATAAGGATGTATATATATACATGTGTGTATATACACATGTGTGTATATACAAATGTGTGTATATACACATATGTGTATATACACATGTACGTATATACGCATGTATGTATATACACTTGTGTGTGTATACATGTGTGTGTATACACATGTGTGTATATATACACACATGTGTGTGTATGTGTATATATACACACATGTGTGTGTATGTGTATATATATACACATGTGTGTGTATGTGTATATATATACACACATGTATGTGTATATATGTGTGTGTATATATGTGTATATATACACATGTGTGTATGTGTGTATATATACACAAATGTGTGTATGTGCATATATATACACATGTGTGTATATGTGTATATATGGATACACACTTGTATGTGTATATGTATGGTGTGTATATATACACATGTATATATATGTGTATACATGGATACACACTTGTATGTGTATATACACATGTGTCTATACACACACATGTATGTGTGTATGTGTATATGTACACAAATGTGTGTATATGTATGTATGCATGTGTATACACACATGTATGTATATGTGTATACATGTCTATATATACACACATGTATACACATATACATGTGTGTATATATACACACATGTATATATACACATGTGTGTATGTGTGTATATATACACACCATATTCAAAGAAATTAAAAAATAAAGAATTAAAATTCCTTTTGCATCTTCTCATTCATCTTCCGGGTGAACCAAACGGGTCGGTCCATATTCCGAATTTCATTTTGAGGATAAGAATCTTCCTGAATTTGCAGTATCTTCCTGAATTGACCATATCCAGGATATGGTATTCCAGTACCCAAACGGGCCCTTAGAGGTATTTGTCGCCCACACCTTAGCAAAAATAATAGAGAGGTTTAGCGTTATATCATAAAAAAGAGCTAAGGGGTAGTCGATGATAACTAAAATGCCTCAAAAACAATAAGTGGGAACATAAATGCCCCCATCATATCTGATCAAGATTAATTGTGGTAGTAGCTCATTGATAACCAAAATATATGAAAATGCTTAGCTAACTATAAAAAACCATTCACCCTCAGCCTTGAGATACAGATAACACCATTGTGAGTTGGATTATCATGATATGACCAAAATGAGAATTTCTTGATCTTGTATGGTGTGTAAGGAAATCCACCATGGATAATCCAACCCACAGTGATAAGAGCAGAGAAAATAACATCACGATAATGAAACGACTGTAAAGAGAAAGGCCACCACAACATATCCAAGGAAATAGCTAGGAAGAGAGTCTTTTGATTGTCTCTTCATGCGACGCATACTTATCAATTAATAACCAACCACCCTCATCATTTCAATGTCAGATAAATGAAGAATGTAATCAAGATAATCCAGTCCACAATGGTGGAGATAGACAATATATCAAGAGCACATAAGTAAGTTTGAGGAGTTATCGAAAAGAAGGTAAGGAATCCACCTCAATATATTGTAGAGGTAGATCATCATCGACGACCTTATTTGCTAGAAAATCAGCAATCTTATTAATTTCACGGTAACAATGTTTAACCTCATATTGAGATAGTGCATGGAGCTGCAAAAGAACCTTATCCAAGTGATATTGAAGGTTCCAACAATCAGTTCTTCTATTAACGATTGCATGATAAATGACCATGGAATCCCCCTCGATAACAAGCATTTTGATATTTAATGCAAGGGCGGAAGAAATGCCTAAACTCAAGGCCTCCATTTCAGCAACATCATTAGAACCCACTGGAAGCTTCTTACAAACAGCTTTAACGATTGAGCCAGAGCAATCCCTGATGACAGCACCAGCCCCGAAAAAATTGGGATTACCCCTAGAAGCATCATTAAAATTTAACCTATAGAAGCCTACCAGGGGAGGAGGCCAAATAGCATGGGCCCGAGATTCAACCTTATTCTCTTGTGCCCTACACCCTTGAGAAGGGATAGATTTTAAAAGAGGTCAGGTTTTGTGAATAAATTTATCCCAATGTGAATGTCTTAAGATGATTAATATTTTTATAGACATAAGTCATGACAACTTCAGAGATAGATTATTCAATCCTATGAAAGACATCAACAAATAGTGTTGAGGACTTTTTCTTGAAAATTCTATTGTTTCTTTTAAGCCAAATATTCCAGATAATTATGGAAGGACTTATCTCCCATATAGAAGCAAAAATCAACTTCCTATAAAAAAATGGTCAACTCTTAAAGAATGACAACAGGTTAGGTCCCACAGTGGATGACCAGTCCAACTAAAAAAATAACCAGTACCAGTAGTCCATCGAGAAGGGGCAATGTAAGAAAAAATGATATGAGGACTCCATAAAGTAACCGCATAAGGTGCAAGGGAACACAGTTGTGATTCCTAATCTATCTAACCTCATCACAGTAAGGACTCTATCCTAGATGGACACCCACGCAAATGCACTAGCCTTGGAAGGCATGCAGCACCCCAGAGTAATCTAGAGGGCCACAAGTCAACATGATTTGTCACAATGTTGGACTCATAACTAGATTTGACTGTATATTGTCCAGAATGTGACCGAGTCCAAATGAGTCCATCTTCTTGGGGGGTGAAAATAACCATTCTCTTATTTAATTCTAATTCTAAGGCAAAAGTAAGGTTCTGAGGAACATCTGAGACAAGGGTAACCTTTCACTTGACAGAAGGAGGATAAGAGGACGTATCAATAACAAAGTAGTCGCAAACATGAATACCCCACACATCCTTCAGGTGAGCCTCTAGAGGAGACCAATTCTGAATTTCAAATAGAGGAGGAATCCATTCCAAGCGTTATCCCAAAAGCGAGCTTTGGAACCGTCATGAACGAGAGAGGAGAGGGAGGGAAGTATCGGTTCCCTACAAGAAGAAATAAAGTTCCAAACCTTAGATCCCTTGGGTAAGGAAGTAATAGTGAAAAGTCTTTCCCTTGTAGGGGAATCCAAATACTTAGAATACATAAGCCTAGCACATTTTGAATTTGGCTTATGGTACAATTTCTTGTATAACTTAGTACCCAATGCTTTGTTTTGAAGGTCCAAATTACGAATTTCAGCCCCCCTATATTATCTTTGGGAAGACAAACCTTATCCCAAGCCAAAAGGGAAAACTTTTTCTTTTGATTAATATTATCATACCACAAAAAATTCCTGAGGATAGATTACGGCTCCTGGACTATTTTCCTTGGCATATTCAGAACTGACCTAAGATAGATGGGGATCGCATTCAAAATAGATTTAATCATTGTGATTTTACTAGGGAGGGTTAGCCATTTATGTTTCCTGGATAAGTTCTTATTAGAGATGGCAGATTCAACTTTCTCCCAAAAATTGTATTTTTTAGAACCTATAAAGAAAGGAATACCCAGATATTTATAGGGGAAGGAGCCCAAAGAAAAACCTCAGAAGCGGGTCAATCGGTATTGTACCAAAGGAGCAACATTTACAAAGAATATATTGGATTTTGGGGGATTTACCAGCTGGCCCGAAGATGCTGAATAATCTTCTATAATTTGTTTAATGGCTCGACATTCATGGATTGTAGCCTCCCCAAATAATAAGGTATCATCTGCAAACATGTTATGAGTGTAGGATTCATCCAAGCTACTAACTTTGATCCCCTTTGAAAAAGATAATGTATCAGCTTGTTTAATAGAACAACTAAGGCCTTCTGTCATAATAATAAAGAGGAATGGGGAGAATGGATCTCCCTACCCGATTCCTTGAGAAGAAGGGAAAACACTCCTTGGGGAACCATTGATTATCATAGAGAACCTAGGAGTAGAAATACAAGCCGATATCCATTTAATTCATCCCTTATGAAAACCAAACTTTTACAATACGAGAAGAAGGAACTTCCAGTTGACCCAATCATAGGCCTTCATCATGTCAAGTTTTAGAATAATGAAAAATTTATTTTCCAGTGATATGAAGTGCAAGATTTCATGAGCAAGGATGGCACCCTCAGGGGTTTCACGACCCGGGACAAAGCCCCCTTGTTCCTCAAATATTATTTTAGGAATAACCTTAGCAAGCCTTGAAGCAATGGCTTTGGTAAAGATTTTGTATAATGAATTACATAACGAAATTGGTCTAAAATTTGCAAAGGTCGTGGGATTGTCCACCTTAGGAATGAGTGCAATCCAAGTGTTATTTAGTTCCCCTAACATAGTCTTTTTCCTCTTGACCTCTTCAAGTGCATGTAAAATATCAAGGCCAATTAAATCTAGGCATTTTTTAAAGAAAAGCATAGTAAAGTCATCAGGATCTGGGGCCTTCTCCGGAGCCATAGAGAAGACAACCATTTTCAACTCTTCAATAGTAAAGGGAGAAATCAACATAAGGTTATCAAAATTTGAGACACGTGATGGTATTGCATTCAAAATAGAATCTTTTGGATCAATCGGTTCTTCAGTAAGGAGGTTTCTAAAGAAGGAAACTACTTCTCTGGCAATATCTTCTTCATCCTCAAGTATACCAGAAGTATTTTCAATATTAACAATTTTATTCTTTAATCTTCTCATCTTGGCAGAGGCATGGAAGAATTTTGTATTTCTATCGCCATCACTAAGTCAAAGTTCTCAAGATTTTTGTTTCCAATACATTTCTTCCCTTAAGAGGACTTCCTCAAGGGATTGTTTAAGACTTTTTTCCAAAGAGAAGCACAGTTGATCCATACCACAGTTTATGATTCGAGTGTTAAGATCAACCAATTCCGATTCGAGCCTAGATTTTTCTTGAACAATATTTTTAAAATGATGAAACTTCCATTCCTTAATCCTTTGTTTCATATAATGTAACTTTTTGGTAATCTGATATAATCGAGAGCCCTTTATAAATGGAGAATTCGCCCACCAAGATTTGAGCAAAGGGAGAAAGGAGGCATCCTTGAACCACATGGGTTCAAATTTAAAAGACCCTTTCTTATAGGAACTCAATTCAACAATATCCAACAAGATGGGGAAATGATATGACCCTAAATTAGGGAGAATGGATGAATAGAAGTTATTACCAATAGTAAGCCAGTGATCAGAAATTAAGAAATGATCAAATATTTTGGTAATTTTGCAAAAATTAGATCTTTTGTTAGTCCATGTGAACCGACCTTGCTTAGGAGAAATATCCACCAACTTATTGTTAATAATGAATTGATTAAAATCAGACATAACCTTCTTGGAAGGAATGATTCCACCTTTTTTTCTTCATTGCTCATAATAGCATTAAAATCCCCACCCAGAACAACAACTTCCCCCATTCAGGACACAAATTGTATTACCAAGCAGATCCCATAGTTTTGATTTGCTAGTAATGGATGATGGGCCATAAACATTAAACAACCAAAATCTAATATTAGGACATCGATTCTTAACCATCACGATCATCCAATACTTAGCAGAAGAAACCAATTGCACATACACCTTGCAATCATCCCACAAAAATAAATTATCATTTAGTTGTGTTAAATTGTTTTTTATATTCATTCATATTTGATAGAATTTTATATCATTTTGAAACTGTTAACTATTAAGAATAGGTGTATATTATGCTATTCTTCATAATAACTAGAATCTTGATATTTTTATTTTATTAAGGATCATTGTAATTATTCATTCTTACTTTTAAAAATATTTTTATAAATTATATATTGATAGAAAATGTATAAGTGTTATAATTTGTAAGTTATAGCTTGATATGGAAAAATTATATCTAAATTGCAACAAAAATGACACATAAAAAATATGTCATTTACTCCTTTCATTTTCACTATAAGAAAAAATTACTTGGGGTAGTATAATTATCTCTAGGGAATTTAGTCTGTTTTCTATAAGATTTTAAACAAATTTTAAGGAGGTATTTTTTAAGGAATCCTCTAGTTATCCTTCTATTTAGATAAACAAAAATAGAAAGCTCAACAAAAATTATTGGAGGATTATAGTTATATAACGATGAGCAAGATAGTGACTTGTATAAGGACTTCAAATTAATTTGTTATCCTCTTGATATAATTAATTTGGACTTGGAGATTAAATTCTTTAATGGGATGGCAATGAATAAGAATCTTTAAAGGTAATTAAGTGATTTATTAAGAGGAAAATGATTACCTTTATGGAGTGTTATTGCCTCACTACAATGCATGACCTCGCCAACCTATGTTTGTAAGGTGTTCCTTGTTGGTGTTAATAAGGTCTTGTATCGAGTAAATATGTTGTACCTAGCTAGTTCCTAGTGGGGTTCTTATTCACACGACTTAATTCTTGATGGAATCGTAATTGTCCAAGAAACTATTCAATCCATGAATGTTAATATGAAAAATGTCATGTTCATGAAACTTGATCTTTCCAAGGCTTATGACAAGGATTGCTAATAATTTATAGAAGATATTTTGAGTGCTTTCAATTTTAAAGGGAGCTAGATTAAATGGGTTATGACTTGTTGCACCTCTCCCTTCTTTTTTTTGTCAATTTAAAAGGTTGTCATTCAACCATTTTTCATTATGAAAGAGGCCTATGGCAAAAGGATCCCTTTTCTTGATATCTCTTCCTCATTTAATAGAAGGGTTTTATTAATTCTTGAATCATCACAAAGGATATGGCTCCCATTCTAGTTTTTGCATAATGCATGGTATGGAGGCTCTTTCCCACCTTTAATTCGTGAGTGGCTCTTGTCTCTTTTGAAACTCTAATATTATTGAGGTGATTTTCCTTACGAATGCACTTGACATGAACAAAAATACCAAATGTTCTTTGACAAAACTGACATCACAAGAAGCATTTTGTTGTTATTGTCTGTTTTATGATAACTAATCCTCACCTCATATATATACGCATCTCATTTCTCATACTCCTCCAAAGGATAATGATTGGAATGCATTGCTCAATTTGGTGATCAGTATATCAATCATTAGACTTAGATCTCTCCTCGGTTGGTCATATGATTATTCTAAAAAAAATCTTATAAGATCTCGAATGTTCAATATTATGGCTCTTATGGATTCAAAATGTGTCCTTTAGAAGCTTATCAAATTTTGTGAAAGTTTTTGTGACAAGGAAATTTAGAGAAAATGAAAACGGAATTTGGTCAACCAAGATAGAATTTGTCAACTTAAAGAAATAAGGAATTAGGAGTGAGATCTTCTCTCCTTAATCATGTGGCATTAGCACCGAACTATAATGTCAATGGCACATATACCAGAACATTCTAGATGGGATATTCTCAATTTTAAATGCTTGAATCTATAAAAACAAAATTGTGCCCACAATGCCTACGTTGGCAAAGAGTTCTCAAATATAGAAAACTAGTAAGTTCGAAACTAATCTAATCAAAGCTAGCTTATTTTAGATTGTGGCAAACAATGATAAATCTCTTTTCTAGGGTGATGTGGGATCAAAAGAACCCCTCAATTCTATTATTTTAATTATAAATCTATGAAAGCCATATGGACTCACATTTATGACTTTTAGTGTGATTCCATGCAAGGCAATGTGAGGATTTGGAAATGGAAGCCTAAAGTGCAATGACCTAGCCAACAATTTCATATTCTCATCAACAATTTGGATTACATCTTATCTTTTTGGAATATTTCTTTGGACAAACATCCTTGATTGAGGCTTGAAGGGTCACAAAGTTTACTCTATGAAGACTAGTTATAATAATTTGCAAGTTGAAAAGATGGATGTCAAAAATTCTAATATTTGGAATAGGGCCTAGCATCTTAGAGGTTGGTCGAAGTTTAATGCTTTCTTATGGTTACCTTCTTAGATAAAATTCTCCCAGTTAACCTCAAAAAATGTGGTGTTATTTTTCGAAGCAAATATGTTCTCTATTTTAAGGATGAAACAAATGGGAAACATATGGTACCCCCTAGTGATGCGGGGGTGGAGGTGGCTTTTGGTTCTGTGGATGCTTCTCCTGATGTATCTACTGGCATTTTGGTGACCCCTGCTGGTAGCTTTGTTTGTTCTGGCTTGGTTGATGTTCCTTCGCATTGGCAGGATGAGGCGGCTAGAGTTGAAGAGGGATGGATTATTGTAAAAGGAAAAAAACTCAAGATGCCATCTTCCTTTGATATGACTCTTCGATCCCATCAGAAGGGTGCTAAAGGTAAATCCTAGACTTGGATTTGTCTTTAGCGTGGGTTTGCATGAAGGTTGTTTCATGCATTGTTTCTCTAAGGTTGTGGGAGCCTGTTGTAAAACCCTCACTGTGGTCTTGACCCGTTTCGTTTAGAGGGCTTTATTGAATATCCTTTATGACCTTCTTGTACAGGGTTTCGGGGCCCCTTCAAAACCTGTTGTTACCTTCATAAAAAACAAATGGGAAACATCTAATGTTGACCTACCTCTTTTGCATTTGTCTCTTCCATTTATAGTCTAAAATAGTGGGAAATCTTGGAAATCTTTTAACCCAATTTAGGACTTCCTTGCAAATCATACTGTTGATATTTATAGCATCGATCAGATAAAATAGTGATTTTATAATAATAGATAAATTGTGAGATATATATATATATATATATAATAATAATAATAATAATAATAATAATATATATTAATAATTTATAATATATATATGTATGTCTATATTAATATATATATTATTATTAATATATATTATATATTAGATATATATATTTTATTATTATTATAATATAACAATGATAATAATTATCATTATTATTATTATTATTATTATTATAATGATAATGATTATCATTAATTATAATATTCTGATCGAAAGATATAATCTATCGAATTAATTGTCAAATCATATTTAATAATAATAATAATAATAATTATCATTGATCGGTTTAAATAACATCGAGTATATTGTCGATTCATGCTGAGCAATAAAGTATCGACTTAACATTGCATATGTTATGGTGTCGATTAAATACCGATCATTATTGGTTTATAAACTCACGCGGGTTTTACATCGTATCCCAAGCAAAAGATAACTTATTGTTATCGGGTTTAATATCACCGTATTACGGGAAACTGTTGTTAAATGAAGAGCCACGTCTATAATAGACGTGGCTCCTTGAGGAGTCACGTCTATCATAGATGTGGCCTCTCCCAAAATTAAATCATTGACACATATATATGCGGTAAGATGAAACTGGAGGAATCACCGAAATTGATAAGTGATATTAATCCAGTAAATTCAGAAGAACAGAGATATTGTTTATTCAGAATATCACATGTGCAGATTACAGCAAAGGTAAATATTTAAATTATTGTTTTTTAATTATAATAAAATTGAATCTTGTTTCAGTTGCATTTACATGGTATCAGAGCCAAGTTAGGAAGTATCCTAGCAACCGA
>MU222185.1:10723-69763 GCA_018584345.1 Thuja plicata | reverse complement strand
ACTTCTCAACACGAGTTATGTGATTCTTATCATCACATGTTGTGTGATGTTTATCTTCACAAGATATGTGAGACATCTTATCTCAAGAAATGTGATATTAATGATTTTATCTTCCCGAGCTAAGAGGAAGTGTTGATATTTATAGCATCGATCAGATAAAATAGTGATTTTATAATAATAGATAAATTGTGAGATATATATATATAATAATAATATATATATTAATAATTTATATAATATATATATATATATGTCTATATTAATATATATATTATTATTAATATCTATTATATATTAGATATATATAGTTTATTATTATTATTATAATAATGATAATTATTATCATTAATTATAATATTCTGATCGAAAGATATAATCTATCGAATTAATTGTCAAATCATATTTAATAATAATAATAATGATAATAATAATTATCATTGATCAGTTTAAATAACATCGACTGTATTGTCGATTCATGCTGAGCAATAAAGTATCGACTTAACATTGCATATGTTATGGTGTCGATTAAATACCGATCATTATCAGTTTATAAACTCACGCAGGTTTTACATCGTATCCCAAGCAAAAGATAACTTATTGTTATCGGGTTTAATATCACCGTATTACGGGTAACTGCTGTTAAATGAAGAGCCACGTCTATAATAGACGTGACTCCTTGAGGAGTCACGTCTATCATAGACGTGGCCTCTCCCAAAATTAAATCATTGACACATATATATGCGGTAAGATGAAATTGGAGGAATCACCGAAATTGATAAGTGATATTCATCCAGTAAATTCAGAAGAACAGAGATATTGTTTATTCAGAATATCACGTGCAGATTACAGCAAAGGTAAATATTTAATTATTATTTTTTAATTATAATAAAATTGAATCTTGTTTCAGTTGCATTTACACATACAATGTTCACTTGAAAGCTAGAAGTTATATTTTTGTTGAATAATATTAGTCTTGATTTGATTTGGTGGAACATTTTGTTGAAATGCTATCAAAGGGTCTTCAATGAGACCCACAAGTATAATATTTAGGTTTGGAGTAAAATTATGGCCAACATGAAAGATGCCTATAATATTTGGATTCATCATGCTCAATTAGGTTCTTTTTGGGAATTTATAATCCTTTAACAGATTTTCTTGTTCTTGTTGACCTGTCCCCAATTTCCTTAAGAACATGTAATCTTTAACACAATAAGATTGTTTGATAAGTGCATCCCTCTCCAAGCCTAGAAAAGATAAATGCTAACAAAAATTGAAGAAATGCAACACAGTATGTGTCTGGCATGACCAAAACGACATGATTATTTTCTTGTTTACTAGAAGTATGGGAATCATATCTAACAACTATGTTAAACTTCGTCCATTTCTCAAACTCTATTAGAATTTGGGCAAGGATGACTCATTAACACTATTCTAGAGTTTAATTCCAAGATTTTGATCAATCACTCACATGCACATGTGTCCTCTTAACTATCAACATTGGCATTTGAATGAATACAAGAAAGACATCAATGTTGTCCCTCATGGTTTCACTATTGTTAAAAGGAGTCATACTAGAAGGGAGGGAAATCAAGGCGATGATTACTTGAGAAAGTCTACTTCTAACTAGAATGACATCAAGTTAGAAATTGACGACAATCAAGAATGACTTTTCTAGGACTTGAACAAATATTTTGATGGTCTTGTGAATAACGACTTCAAAGCCTACCTAGACTCTTGACTTTTTTGGTTTGTTGGATTTTTTCAAGCCCCTCTTAGTTTATTCTGGTTAATGCTACTATTTTGTTTTGGTTTATTTAGTTTTCATGCTGATTTTATATTTTTCAGATGAAGGCAAATATTTTTTGTTGGTTTGATACAAAGATATTGAACAATCCTCATGGGAATGGATGCTTCCCCAATGATAGTGCGAGTTGGAGAGCTCCTATTTTTAATAATTATATATTTATATATCCATCTAGATTTTCATGGTTTTTTTGAAATGGTTGTGCTATAAGTCTTCTTCAACTTGACAAATTATTATATAATCTAATTTTGTTCTTTTAACAAATGTTTTTCCTTTATGCCAAAGGAAAAAAATTCTTTAAACATAATAGAATATTATTCAACTTGACAAATCTATTATATAATCTAATTTTGTTCTTTTAATAAATGTTTTTCCTTCATGTCAAAAGAAAAAAATTCTTTAAACATAATAGAGTATTATCAATATATGTGAGCATTGTTAAGACTAGTTTTTACATTAAGTGCATTATTATCACCATATGAGCATCACAAAAATATGATAGAAAACTAATTAAAATAAGTAACTTGGGTGGATTGTGAATATGAAAACTAATTCAAATAAGTTTAACTTGGGTGGATTGTGAATATGTAACAGTGCAGCGAATATTATGCAAACCTGAGGATGAATAAACAATGGCATTTTTAACCAGGATACTTTGTATGCACTTTATTCTTTTTAAACATAGACTTGAAGGGAGTCTCTAGTATCTTCTTTGATATCACCCTCCTCGTGGATTTTTCACATCTCCTTCAATACTATCAATTACCTTGTCACCTCCATAAACATTGTTCTGTCTATTATAGTATTTATAATTTGTTATAAGTTCTGTGTTCCCTATGCTCATATCTTCCTTCAACCTTTGTATCTTTATGTGTTTTTCCAGCATCGTAGATTTTATCCTGCTTGGAAATTTGAATAATGGCAGGGCACCTCCTTTTGGTCCTCTACTCTTGCAAATTGATTTTCATAATTGGGGCGAAGCCTCTACCATATATTTCATGATGATACTGCCTCTAAAAATTTGTGCCACTCGTTTACTCCATTTTTAGAACTAACAGATATCATATATTTTATGTTTCATGTGCATTTGCATTATTTAAAGATTTGGTCCTTGTTTTGTTAAATAGAATTATTTTAAAGATTTGATCCATGTATTGTCAAGTAGGTTTTTTTTTTGTTGAGGATTAATAATTTCTTTTGACTTAGAGGGCAATGACTGAATGGTATTCATTCCTCTAGAGTTGTTTGAGGCATGATTCTAGCTTCTTTCCTTTTTATTACACCTTTCAACGATTTTAGCATTTGTGGATGATGAAATCAAGAAACATATCATCATCCTCAATTGTATTCAACCAATTAAACTACAACCCTGATAACAAAAAGCAATATATATATATATTCAATTTATTAAATTTCACGTTACATAGAGATGTTTTTGCACAATTAACAATGTTACACAACCATAATGAATGAAAACCCTGCTAGTCAGTCCTCAGTCACAAATTAATAAAGATGTTAAAAACAAGGAGGATTTCTGTGTTTGGATACAAACAATATATTTTATGGCTTATAAATACTAGTGATTTTTGTTTCAAATATTTTCCTCTAAATACTGAATTAGAAGCCAGAGCAATGAGAATTTATAATAATGAATAAAAAAAATAAAAATAAAAAGTTGATCTTGAGTGAGTAGATAAAACCTTACCATGATGTATTTGAAGCTTAAGATTAGATGTACGAATGAACAATGTTAATATTAAATTCCTCAACTATATTCTAATCACCTAAAAAGTTCACGGTGGGTTAAAATTCATGTGCACATGAACAAAGTTAATGTTCTTTTGGTGAACTGAGAATCAAGTTCAACACGTGCATTTAGCAGGATGACCTAACTGAGAGAAATACATCCAACAACGGAGTGACATTTTAGATCATACCCAAGAATCTCTCATAATGCTATATCCTAAACGAATTGCCCTGAATGTAGTAGGATACTCTACGTGAAAGTAATTCCCTGCAGAATCCTTAAACCATCTTTGAATTCTCAAAGCAGATCATGAAGACTTCTAAGAATAGATATATTCTCTAAAAAAAAAGTTTCAACTTAGAAAGCAGAATTGTTTGACATATTCCATATCCCTCCTCAATGCCTCATATGTATCTTTACCACTACAATATTACAAAAACCATTATATTTCAAGACTAAGTTGATAGCTGATATATGCAAATCCTCCCTTGCAGTTGAAGGGCTAGCTAGAGGAACAAAGTAGCAATTGTTTTCTCTAAACTTCCTTAAAAGGCAACAAACTGAAATTCTTCGGAAAGCAAAAAAATAGACAGTACTTTCTAAAACAAACTACATGAACTAAATATCATTGGAAATTATAGAAAGAAAAAACCTAAGTAGATGTTGATGGGTTCAAGAATACTTTCTTTTCCAGCCAGATAAACCTCCCCTTTGGCTATACACATTACATAGAACCACAACATGCAAAGATATGGCATAGTCATGTTTAATTCAAAAAGCCTTTTTCTTTAAGACTGGAAACTGAATCTTTGATGACTTGCTCCATGGGTGTAAAAACTAATCCTAGGTCAATCAATTTCTTTGAAGAATTTTCAACTTGTAACAGACCAGGTTGTGTCACTTCTGTGAACCTGCAAAAAATTGTAATTGCAATTGGTAAACTTTCAAAGAAAACTAAAGTAGTCACCCAAGTTCTTCATTTAAGACTTGATTCATTGCTCTCAATGTTTCCAATTTGTACTTTTCAATCAAAATTTGAATGGACGAAACTAAATATTACAGATTAACTTGCACCAAGTACAAGCTGGACTCAAAACATGTTCTCGTAGAAATAAAAAATTATGTTGGCACTGTCATGATCAGGAGAAAAGGTTCAGCATAACTAGGTTATTGGATAGACACTTTGATCAATGTAAAATTCACTTCATTCAGAACTATGAACACAATATTCAACACTCAAAAAACTTCTAACACGTAGAACTGCTTTAAAATCTTAAAAGAGAAAATCAACAGAGGATAGAGCCCCCGACTTTGATCAAACCAACCCAGACTAACCTCTCAACCATTAAGCTTCTGACTGAAAACTTTTATCTTTTGATGAGTGACCCGGTGTTTCTAATTTGATAGAATCCGGAAGATATAAGGCAAGCAAATAAAATTGGTTAAATTTCTGTCAAGAAATACTTCACCTCAACTATCAATCAACATTGAATGTTTACCTGTAAAACAATCAAGTCTTTCCATTACGGTTGAAGTAAAATTTCTCAAACACTCATGGACATGCCTATCAAGGCTAATTAATTTGGCAGAAAGCCCATTGAACCTTCATGGATTCATATATCTGCAAACATTGCAATAAAGGATTTTGGTCCTGCTTATTGATTGATGACCACGGACTACATAAGGAAACTAGAATGACATTGAAGGTGAAAGGTCAGGGGACATAAAAGATATCTACAATGAGGTGCACAATTGTAAGAGGGAAGAGTCATTTTGAGGTTAAAAATAAGTAATTTGAACAAGGAGAATCAAAAAGGTTCATAATTCGTATTTTTGTTTTGTTATACCCCAAACTTTGGCTGCAGCTAAAAATTTGTTTCATACATGCCTTGTATATTTCCAATGACTGCTGCGAGAACCAATTTGGACGGGCATCCTTAGAATCAAGAAAGCACCAATTAAAGCCTCACAAGACATCATGAAGGATTTGTCATCCATGAGTCTCTTTGAAGCATTATGAAAATGATCTCTGCAATTCCTACCTACCAGTTTATTCCTTACCTTTATAAGAAGGGTTTTGTACATTATGTAAGTATCTCAATGTCAGTTGTCTTTCTGGTGCATATTGTTCTCTCTATTGTGAAGGTGAATTCATTGTGTGCTCCTGGCATTGGAGTTGTTACTCCAACATGGTATCAGAGCTTGCTTGTAGTGTCTCCTTCCGCAACATTTGAGAATCTTCATCAGGTAGATTTGAGATCAGATTTAGGAAAAATACTTTGCGGTTGACGCATTTCATTGTGCCAAATTAATTGCAGACCTTTTTTTCCTGATTTGTTTTGTTGTCTATTGCCAAGACTTGTGTGATTGGTATTGGTGGATTGATGGGGGTGATCTACTCCTTCAATGACATCCTTCTCTTCCTGGCAGGCTCTATATTATTTGCACAGGTATATTATCATTGTGGATTTGTGGGCCTTGCTTGACCCATATCAAGCCTGTGGCTGGTTCGACATGCTTTTCATACTGGCAGTTCGTAGTATGCTACCCTGTTTGTCTGACTTTTTTGGTTTTGAACTGAGTTTGTTGTGTTTTTAGCAATGGGTTTTCAATCACAAATATAGTGCAAATATATATAGAACTTGCTACACTTAAATTGAAAGAAATATGCAATAAATTTCAGAAATAACACTGCTGAAATTTCCAGATTTAAACTCAGACTTCAATATTCATTTTTTCTTCAAAATGTTGACAACTCAGATCATTAAACATCATTTATTATCTAAATAACACATACCCACAAAATGCAGAAATGAAAATGTCCTTGCTGTTCACAAAATCTGTGTTTCACAAGCTCCAAACCCTAGGCGTCTTCTCCAATATGTCTTCAAGATGGTACGGCTATCTAGGATAGTCTTCAAACAGCAAATATTAGTCTTTGTGAGAGTTATTTTTGCCTCCCAAACCCTAGTTGACCCCTTCTAAACTCAGATGTCTAGTTCCCAACATGTAATCAACAACCAAACATGGTTCGACCCAGCAAAAACGGGACGACCAGTAATGTAATAACAACTAACAATCTAAGTGAAATGTATCCTCAAGTCAACCTCCTTGGCTGATGTGCAATGCAAACCCCTCTAAATCTGAACTCTAAATGACCAATAAATGCAGTTGTACTTCCTGTGTGAAAGCACCAAGTGATTCTGCGTTCAATAGGCTGCAATTAATGTTTAATATTTATGCGCAGAAATATTCTTATTTGTCAATGCTAAATTATATATTTTCAAGTAGGTGTATTCATTGGCCTTTATTGTGTCATTATTGATTGTTGGGAGGGCTTTATTCCTATTTTTTGGTCCGATTTTCTTATTTTCAACTGTGATCAATACTCAGTGGACCAGTGCAAGGCATTTGTGTACTTTCACAACGCATTAAAAAATTTAAAGAATTACAAAACTAATAATCCTATAACGAAACATTCGTAAAATAGAAACTATCTAATATTTACATTAAGATACAATATTGGCCATTAAATAATAAATAAACAAGATATTATTCAAATACCCTCCTTAATGATCAATCTATCAACTACACCAAGTTGCCCCTTAAATTTTACAAACTTGCTCGGACTCAGAGACTTGGTGAGAATATCTGTGTCTGATCCGCAATTAGAACATTCAACATACAACAACTGAATTGATCTGTCTTCAATCAACTTCCAAATGAAGTGACAATGAAGGTCAACATGCTTGGTTCTCTCGTGGAAGACTGGATTCTTGGCCAGTTTGAGCACCCCTTGACTGTCACAGTAAAGGGGACTAGGATCTACTTCAGACATTATAGCATCCTCTGAAGCCAAATTGCCTCACAAGCTGCCTTAATTGTTCCTCGATACTCAACTTCTATCGAGGAAAGAGCCACTTCCTGTTGCTTCTTGCTAGTCCATGTGGCTACACCAGATCCCAAACTGAAAACATACCCAAATGTTGATTTTTTGTCATCAATGCAACCTACCCAATCTGAGTCTGTAAAACCAATAAGTCTAGGATCGTGACTTCTGTTATACAAAAGACCAAAGTCAAAAGTGCCCTTCACATAACGCAGCACACACTTCACTACTACCCAATGGTCAACCTTGGGGGTTATCATGAAGCGTGAAATGTAGCTCATTGCAAAACTGAGATCAGGCCTAGTAGTAGTAAGGTAGATGAGACTACTCATCAATTGCTTGAATATTGATTCGTTCACCACAGGTGAATCTGATTTGGCTGCTAGCTTCAGCCCTTTCTCTATAGGTGTGGATGCAGGTTTGCAGCCTTGCATCCAAAACTTGTCCAATAGACTGCGGGCATAATTAGACTGAGATAAAAAGATACTACCGTCAATCTACAAAACTTCAACAACTAAACAATAGTGCAAAAGTCCCAAGTCTGTCATGTCAAAGGATTAACACAAACTCTGTTTGATTTGATCGATCAAAAGTGTCAAACTATCAGTGATAATCAGGTCATCAACATAGACAACAAGAATATCACCACCAGTGTTTTTGACATATAGATTAGAATCATATGGGCTCCTCTGAAAGCCATTATCTGTAAGATACTTGTCAATTTTGATGTACCAAGCCCGAGGAGCTTGTTTTAGGCCAGAGTGCTTTCACGAGTCTACACACTTGATGTTCTTTTCCAGCAACCATAAACCCTGGAGGTTGCGGCGTGTAGGCTTCTTCCTACAACGCATCGTTGAGGAAGGCACTCTTAACATCTATCTGATAAACTTTCCAACAAAACTGAGCTACTAAGGCAAGGATGAGTTGTATGGTACTCATTTTGGTTGTAGGAGCAAAAGTCTCCTCGTAGTCAATGCCTTTCTTCTATGAGAACCCCCTAGCAACAAGACGAGCTTTGTATTTGTCAAAGGTTTCGTCAGCTCTGTACTTAACTTTATACACCCATTTGCAGCTAATGGACTTCTTCCCTAGAGGTAGATTAGAAAGAACCCAAGTGTTATTCTTCAAAAGACTATGGTGTTCAACTTCCATAGCCTTTTCCCACTTAGGAATCCCTTTAGCCTCAGTATATGTTTGAGGCTCAAAAATACTGAGTGTTGACCATGAGAGAAAAGTTGATTGTATTTTGCTGCTCACTCTTGTTTCTAGAAAATCTACCCTCGATGAGCTCATCGAGACGAAAATCATTGATGATCTTAGCCCACCATTTAGGCTGGAGAGTAAAGGAGCCAACATCAGAGGGAGGAGGAATAACTGGAACATGATCTGGAACAGGTTCAATAGGAGGAACATCATCCGGAGGAATGTCGGGTAGTGCATCATCAAATTCAGAGTCTGCATAATCCCTCCCATCAGGTGAACCAAATGGAAGACAGACACCCAAATCAGTAGCCTTCAAAGGTTGATCCTCAGAATTCTGCACCGATGAGGAAAGCTGAAAAGGTCCACATTCTTCATCAAAGACATCACATCTAAAGATAAGACGATCAGTGTCAACATCAATTAGTCGGTAAGCCTTGTGGTTGTCATTGTACCCTGTGAACATAAGTTTCTTACTGGTGGAATCTAACTTTGAGGGCTTGGCATATGGAATCCAAACATATGCTAAAGAGCCAAAGACTTCCAGATGACTGATCCTAGGTTTGCGACCAATCCAAGCTTCCTCAAGAGTCTTCCCCTTAACAGTCTGTGTGGGAGACCTCGTGTCATGTCCCCTTCTTGAAATAGGATAAAATAATAAACAATAAAAATATTAATTAAAAATATAAAAGAATAATATTAAAATAATATTAAAATAATTAAATATTAGTTAAGTTAAACAAAAGGTCAAAAGGCATGAAAAGAAAAGTTGTATCTCCCTGAAATGAGAGGTACAAAAGGGAGGGATGAGAACTTCATTTGTGGGAAAAGGGAAGGAGGAAGGAGGAAGAAAGAGTGGGGCATAAGAATTAAGGAGGTTTTAAGGGAAAAGGAAAGGGAAGAAAATAAGGAAGTGACTTTGAAATTTGTGAAGGGTTGTCTCTTTAAAAGAGGGTCAATTAGGAATGGTCATGACTCTTGCCAAAAGGTAGACATGATGAAGAGGTGTTACCTCCCCCTCACATGGGAAGATACAAAGGAGAAGAAGGATCAAATGGAATGCGGGGAAAAAAGAGTAGAGGAGATCTAGAGCATATTTAGAGCAAAGGTATGAGGAGGGATATGAAATAAGACATGAGAAGGAAGAAGAAAATAAGAAGAGGATATGCAGATCTTAAATGGGATATGTGCAGATTTGAAAAGTAGTAAAAACATATTTGATTAGTGAGAGATAGGTGAAGATTAAATAAGGAGTGAAACAGGCAATAGTTGTTGTCAAACAGATGTATCTTTTCATAACCAAAGGGTGTGACCCTTTCATAAGGGCATTAACAAATGAAAGGGTGTGACTCCCTACACTCAAAGGAGATATTAAGGAGAAGGTTCCATTTGAAGAAGAAATCAAAAAAAGGGGGAAATCAATTGGGGGAATAATATATTATTTATTCCCAAAGGCAACAATAAAAAGTGGTATTAATACCTCACAAGATAGGTAAGTCTTGCGGTGGAATGGACCATGCTACATCATACAAAGGCAAGAGATAAGTCCTGGACCATGCTACATCATACAAAGGCAAGAGATAAGTCCTGCGATGGAATGGGCCATGCTACCTCATACAAAGGCAAGAGTCCTACGGTGGAATGGGCATGAGCTACATCATACAAAGGCACTATTTGTGAAGGATAGTCCATATGGAAGAATTATTGTGAGAATCCATAACCATATAGGTAGCTTATATTACACTAACAATATAGTCACTTTGCATATACTTGTTCCTCATTTGGTGATTACGGGACCTAAATCAAGGTTTACCTTGTTAAAAGACATTTTAAGTGGTAAAGTTATATCTCTACCCATCTTCCAATACTTATTTAATGGAATTTGTGATTCTAGGGCAAAAAATAGGGCAATCCCAAAAAGAAGGTAGACAGCAATGAATACTGCTTTTGCCCAAAATTTCTTAGGAACACTCATGTGTTCCATCATTGACCTAGCCATTTCAGTTATAGTGTGGTTTCGACGATCAACAATGTCATTCTGTTGAGGAGTCTAAGGTGTGGTTAATTGGCGTTTGATGTCATGTGCATCACAGAAGTTGGAGAAAGCAGAACAAAACTCCCCCTCATTATCTGACCTAAGAGTGACTATGGGACAACCTGACTCTTTTCCTACTAAGGCCTTAAAAATTTTGAAACTACAGTAAACACATCTGACTTCTGTCTAAGTACACCCACATTTTACAACTGAAATCATCAAAAAAGCAAGAAATACCTGGAACCAATAACAGAAGATGTGTTCATTGTACTACATACATTAGCGTGAACCAACTACAATACCTTTGAGGCTCACCATGAGTGACCATCCTTGAATGGTGTCTTGTGTTGCTTCCCAGCTTGACAAGCTCCACAAACACGGTGGTTCTGAGTCTGAATCTTAGGTAAGCCAAGAACTAGATCCTCCTCAACAAGCTGAGCAAGATAGTGAATGTTCAGGTGGTCATACCACCAATGCCAAAGACTATTGATGGAAGATGATTTAGCTGCAAAGGCATGATCCTCGATGCCAACAACCACAGTAGTGTGAGTTGCATGATCAACAATCGAACACTTGTGTGAACTGAAGACCACATCAAGCTGAGGAGAAGGCCGCATAATTTGACTCACCGAGAGAAGATTTAGTTTCATACCAGGAACATAGTATACATTGAGGAATATGAAATTCCTCCCACCAGACTATATCTGCACGTTGCCCTTGCCAACAACAGTATACTCTTCTCCTCCAAAATGACCAAATCAATGAAAGGTGAGAAGTCTGTGAACCAATCACACTAATGAAAGAAGTGTTGAGAAGCATTGGAGTCTACATACCAAGTAGAAGATTTCACATTATCTACAGGGCATTTCACCATGAAAGCATAAAATGCAGATTCTTTCTGCTCTAAGTGCTCTGTGTCAATAACTCACAAGGGAAAAAGCAAAGTTGGCACAGATGGGCACATTGATGCCTTTGAGGTCTCAAGCACTTCTTGCAAAGAACCATCATCCAAAGGCTTCAAGTGGCAAGGACAAGAAACAACATTAGGATTCTAAGTCTATTGAGAGAGCTAAAGATCATCCTTCACAGCATATTCACGAGTCCAAGACCTCTTCCAAAGAGGAATCATCACAAAAGAAGAAGATCAAATGTGCTTACTACAAAAGACAAGCACTTGATGAGCATAAGTGGTTATACTAAGAAGATTGATGAGCTTTCACACCTTCAAACGAACAATATCCCACTGCCCTCATCAGTTTCTCCTCCTCCAGCATCACAATTGGCAACTTCTCTTTCTTCATTCACACAGTCAAGAAATTCATATTTTGGGAAAGGAAACGCACTCTTGGCTTCCACTAATCCTAAGAATGGTAGATGGCTTCTTGATTCTGATGCATAACACCCTATGGCATCTTCTATGGATATGTTTTCTTCCTTTGAACCTTGTAGTTCACCAAACATTTTAACGGGTAACAATACATACATGAAGGTTTGTGGGAAAAGATCTATTGATATGGGTGAGAGATCATTCAATGATGTTCTTTGTGTACCCTCAACCACTAATCTCCTTTCACTTTATCAAATTACTCAAGGTGCACAAGGTAAGATAGTGGAGTTCACTCCTAATCATTTATTCATTAGAGATGTGAAGACTAGGGAGATCATTGCTACACATGTGGTTGATCATGCATCTAGATTATATTCTTTCTCTCACTTTGTTCCTAATGATGATGTTCATACCCTTACACCAAGGGGAAAATAATGTTTGTGAGAAGTTTGGTCATTTGAACCTTGGTGTTCATGAGCTTCCTCCTTCACCACTTGCTTCTTCAAATTTGGAGATTACTTCTATTCAGCAGGTTGATCACAATATTCCAGATCTTGCTGTGTGGGATGAGTATTTGGCAAGTATTTCAAACTTGTTTGTGGAGACTCGTCTTGAAGATTTGGGAGACATATTTAAGGGGTTTTCTCTCTTCTTTGGTGATAGTACTAATAGTTGATACATCTTTGGACATCTATATTAATGAGTTTCCTCATACACTTACTTTGACACATTCATTGGTTCAGTTTGATCATGAGTATGTGGAGGTTTATTTGTGCTTGGAGACTCCTAATCAGTTTTCAGAGATGCCTATTTGGAGACTTCCTTCCTCCTTCCTTCAATTGGACATGGAGTAGCTTTCTCATTATTCGGTGGACTTGTTCCTTCTTAAGGGTAGATGTGTTGCTTGTAGGCATTGGGTCATCTTTTGTTTCTAGGCATCCTTCATTGTTGTTGTCTCCTTTCTTCCTTCTTGTGGGGGGATATTTTGTATATACCTAATGTATGTAGTCCTTGGGTGGTGTGATTGAGTCCTCCATCCATGCATATTTTTCTTTTTCTCTCTTTTGGAGAGGAGTTTTGCCCCATGTGGTTTTCTCGTTTTCTCCGTTTATGAGAGATTGCATTTGCATTGTACATGGATACCTAAAATGATTTTGTAGTTGGGACCCATCTTGCATCTTGCTCATTTTGCATAATAATCTTTTCCCTCAGTCACACTTAGGGGGAGTGTTGGAGTAAATTATTATTTACTCTCATGCTTAAGTTTACTTAGACTTTTAATTTATTAGGTTCATATTGGTAGTTGTACGGTTATTCCTACCTACCGGTTATTCCTTTCCTTTATAAGCAAGGTTTTGTACATTATGTAAGTATCTCAATGTCAGTTGTCTTTCTGGTGCATATTGTTCTCTCTATTGTGAAGATGAATTTGTTGTGTGCGTTCCTAACATTGGAGTTGTTACTCCAACAAGAGTAAACCAAGAAGATCAAATCTATCGAAGTTTGAAGAGAGTTCTGCTGTGATAGCACCATTCAGAAAGGGCCGGCTTAATTCTTCAAAAATCTCTTGTAATTTAGAAGACAGACTTTGACTTGAGGAAAATAACTTTTAGCATCTAAATTAGATGATCCTACATAAATATTAAATACCACTCCCTATGCTCAGCAACCCCAGATAAGTATGCTTGACTCCTGCTTTGATTCCAATTCTCAGTTCTGCAAGTACTTGTTGTTATCAGGGACGAGTTACATCAACATTGTTTGAGGGACGCTTGCTTCACTCCTGCTTTGATTTCAATTCTCAGTTCTGCAAGTACTTGCTGTTATCAAGGACAAGAGTTACATCAACATTGTTTGAGGGAAGCTTGCTTGAAGGGGGCATAACTCAGTGTATTGAGTCTTTTAGAAGCATTGAAAACCTTCGAAAACTACCTTCAATCCGATGTGTGTGAATTATTTCTTTTTTCGTGAAGAAATTTGGACAACAATATTTAGGCTGTTCTATAATTTATGGGCCACAGAGAATAGCGATTTCTAGCTTCTACACATATTTTTGGTACATAAACTTGAATTGATACTTGTGGATGTGTGTATTGCATTTATGATGTGGCAACTATTATATCTATTATAGATGATTATATTTGCATACTTATTTAACATCAAGATTATATTTCTATGTGATTGGCATTGGCGAGACAGAGTTAGTGTTGGGATTGCAATGGTTGCACTCACTTTGGCGAATATACATAGAGCTATCAGACCATGGAGTTGAAGTTCAAATCTAATGGGAAGGAAGCAGTTCTTCATGGCCTTCCCAATGAAGATCTTATTGTAATGTCATAAATTACACCCAGTATAATTCTTCATCGCATAATGCCTTCACTTTGGCCAAATATCAAAATTCCACATGAGCCTCC
The DNA here is from genome assembly GCA_018584345.1 of Thuja plicata. Lineage (NCBI taxonomy): Eukaryota > Viridiplantae > Streptophyta > Pinopsida > Cupressales > Cupressaceae > Thuja > Thuja plicata. The sequence goes on along the minus strand of MU222185.1, from coordinate 55,344 downwards.
ATCCCATCCCACTTGCCTTGTCATCTCCTTTGTCTGAATTCTTGACCACGTGGCTTGTTTGGTTCAAAATGCATCACGTCATGGAGACATCTACGTAGCGCACACTTGTCCCACAAATCTGCAAATTGAAGGTGGTCGTTGGGACGTTACACCTGCTGTTTTTGGCAGTGTAACGCCTCCCTGGACAGTCCATCAATGTCAGGAATCCTTCCACCTTGTTTAAACTCTCATTTTTGCTTCATTTTCCCTCTCTTGGTCGTTTGAATCAACTCTCTCACACTCTCTTGAGCTCTCTTCACCATTGTTGAACAGTTTTCACAGCTTGTTGGTTATCTCACATCACTGCTCCAACACTCTCCATCGCACACTAGCTCATTCTCGTTTTCAATCCACCAAGTTCCAGCTTCTTGGCTTTTAAGGGGGGTGATCTTACATCCATTTGCTTTCATTCGATTGACATATCGTAGGTTCTTGAACATCTCTATCTTTATTGTTATCATTTGTCGTTTATCAGTTTATCTATCTTGGTTGTTTGTGGAGGTGGAAACACCAAAACAGGGATATGACTTTGATAGGCCTCTAAAACAAATAGTCCAACATTTTTCCTTGTCACTATGTGTGTAGGATTGAAGGAGGAAATGGCGTGACTTCTTGGGATTCTTCTACCTCCGGGTTGTAAGATCCATCCTTTCCTTTTCCTTGCTTTAGAATACTCACTTTTTCTCTACAGTTTACTTCCCATTATTTAATTTCATAATCCTTTTAGTTCTGTTAGTTTAGTTGTTGATTTTGTTCTGGTCTTGATTTTCATACGCTGTCCATGTTGGCATACAAGCATGGTCATAAATTGTTATGATGCGGTTAGCAGTTGCTAAGAGGTCAGCAATTGCTAAACCGACTTCTACACTTTATATATGTACAAGGTTGCGATTAGCAGTTGCTAAACCAACTTCTGCACTTTATATATGTACAAGGTTCATCAATAAAACAATTGATTGCTCAACCATTTTGCTCCAACATCTGGTAGCAGAGCATCCTTTTCTCCTTAGCGCCTATGAGTGATCTGTGCCTGTGAACGCGATGTGAGTCAATGATTGTTGAAGCAGCGAATACCTGAGCGTAGATGATAAGTGTTTAATTTTGGCAATTTCCCATGCGTTGATGAAGCATTGAAGAATGGAATTACTGCATGAAGATCTGAATTTATTTGAGTGCCCATCATCTACCTTGGACAGAGGCGTGAGCAGTCTATGATAAAACATACACGTGAAGGCATATTGCAATGCAGCCTGAAATAATTGGCGGGCCATTTTATGTGGTCAACGAGTGTCTATGAAACAGTTTAAATAAGGTTTGATTGCTGATTAGAATAGTGAAATGACTATTTGGCGGATGTTGTTGTTTTGTCTTGGCTGCTCCTGCATATAAAAGAGTAGTGGTTGTTCTATAAATAATTGAGTCTTTCAATAAAACTCACTGCAATCAATAAAACTAGATAATGACAAAGCATTGCAGACCATCTCTCACATCCATGCTGGTTTGGAGTTTCAGCATGTAAGAAGTTCTGTCTGTTGTTTGAGAAAGAAGATGCAGCATTAGTTTTGATTTCATCACCTGTGGCTGTATACAACTGATCATCGTCCATGAAGGATTCTAGAAAGTAAGAGAATAAAACTGACTCACAATCTTCAGTGCCAAAACTTGGGGTGATGAGATTGGTTTTCATGCAAAATTCTTTAGGCACTTAACGATGTTATATCTCAGGCTGTTCAAAACTTGTTGGAAATTCTTCAGTGGAGGAACCTTCAAAAGCATACCAAGTTTTGAAAAGTAAGTTTTCGTGAATTCATTCCAAGCTTCTGTCGTGGCGATTCTACTTCTATTGTAGTACTTGAGTATTTCATTCCAGAGCTTGGTGGTGAATGTGATTACAAACTGAAGAGTCAGGTAACAACAGAATCTTGCCCTTTACATATTGTCTTACCATGATTATGGACATGACACAACAATTGTTTGAGAAAATGCCTCAGAGAAATTGATTGCAGCTGAGGTCTTTGGGATGGCTCCAATTCGTGGGTATGAAGTTGCCACATTTTAATCAAGATTTAATAGAGAATAAGTTCGTAAATTTTATCTCTTAGTCTATGGTCCTAACCCTTGTATGATTCAAGGATCATGTGATAGTGAAGTAACACTTTTGAAGGACCATGGTGTAAAGCAAAATGAGGTAACAAAGGATGCAAGGGTTGGCATGTTTTCAATGTATCGAATGGAGTTTATGGAATGTGTGCTTACCAATTACACAAGACGTAATATTGAAAAACTTAAAGATATTATACTCGTATCTTTACAATGAATGCATATGGAGATAGAAGGTTGGAAAATGGTTGTAGCAAGGATTGAAGTTGAAAACTTTGTCACTAAGGTTGTTTATGATGATTTTACAAAAGAAACTATTCAAAAGTGTCCTTTGGATGTTTTCAATCCAGCTCTTGGAGGTTGTATTACTTCCTCTGGTGTTGCTTTCGGAGGGCAAAGCATAACAGGATCATTTAGAAGGCTGGAGGCATTGCAAGATGGAGGAATTTGCATCATCTCAAATCAGCTTCTCACTTCGAGATGTTCTGCATGAGAAGCATTTTTGACATTTTGGTTTATGTTTTCCTTTCTGCCTTCTTTGTTGTTGTTGATATATTTTAATAATACATATTGTAGACACTTAAAATTGTCCCATGAAATCAATAAAATTCATCTATTAATCGAATAAATATTTTTATTTATTTAATAATTCATTGGCCTTTTCCTCTATTATTTAAATAAATATTTTTATTTATTTAAATAATTCATTAGCTTTTTCTATCCTAAAATTTATCATTTACCATTTCCCTTTTATCCTATTTATGGAATAAATATCTTTTTTTATTTTATGAATTCATTCATCCTTTTCTTTCCATTTCCACCAATAACTTAATCGCATGGATCAACTCCCAAATTTTGAGCTTCTGCCACTTGTCACATGTCTCTTCATTCCTAAAGACAACACCTTTACTACCTACCACTTAATCCTAGCCACTTATTTCCTATCGCCTCTTAATCTCCTTCACTTCTACATAGACCCTACCTACTCTTTAATCTTAGCCACTCCTCTAGCACCTCTTAATCTCAACTGTTGATTTTCATGAGAATTCTATAAAAGATCTTTTTCTCCTCACATTTGCTATCTCATGCAATGTTGGAGTCTTATGCTATCTTATGCCTTTGTGATATCATGCAATCTTGGAGAACACTTAGCATTTGCATATTTGAGCCCTTGGAAAACTTATGCCATCGCATTTTTGAGAGCCCATAGCTACCATTATCAATCCATCACCATTATCATAGTTTTTCCATCAATCAGCCATCTCCATTCTTTCATAGCATCTTGTGTTTGTGCTTAAAAATCTGAGAGCACCCACATTCCATCCACACAAGATCTTGAAGATAAGAGGACAATGGAGTCAAGCGTCTCTAGAGTGCATTTTGATTTGATTTGCTTTATTTTTATGATTATGCATTTAGGTAGTGCTCTATTGGTGTGGTTGGATTAGTTTGTAGATTTTCTTATGGTTGGGCTTTAATGGTTTATTACAAACATTGTTTCCTTCATCCAACATTATCACACACATGTATTGTGAAGGTTATGTTTTGGAGACAGGTTTGGGATTAGGTGTTAAGCTCAATATGGATTGTTGTCTGTTGCCCTAATTTTCAAACACTCAAATTTTAAAATTTTGAGATTTGATCAATAATGTATTAAAATTTAACACAATTATCTCCAAGTCTTGTCATGTATAGTCTTGTTATGTATCAGTCAAAAAGGTGAAAATGATTAAATATTGAGGAAACCTCTTTGAGAGCATGTTCTTGGTATTGTTCTAAGTCATGTGACCAATTTTTGTGACAACCCACTTTATAGTTTGTGATATTTTAATGCTTATATTTTCAACCACTTGTATTCAGAAAGCATTTAAGTTTCATCGTGAAAAACAGTCATAAATAAATTCCTCCACTTTATGGCTACCTCCCATTTGATGTCTGGTCAAAATTTCAAGTTCAAACTCCTCCCCAGTCAAAAGTTGTGATAAATCTCTGAAAGAGAGAAAAAGAAGTGAATAAATTAAAATAAATTGAATTTAAAATTAATTAAATTCACTTCTTAAAATTTTAAAAATTAAAAGGTTGTGCAATCTAAATACACAACTCACAGCTAGGTTATGATTTTGAAAAGTCAAACGCAAGGAGGTTGTTATGATTTTGAAAAGTCAAACGTTGTGAAATCAAAAATCACAACTCATAACCACGTTATGAGTTTTGAAAAGTGAATGCAGATGGTTCTGAATGGTGAAAAGTGAATCCGGAGGTAAGTTAGAAATGGTAAAAAGTAAACATTGTGAAATTGAAATCCACAACTCATAACCAGGTTATGAGATTCAAAAAGTGAATGCGGAGTGCAGAGGTAAGTTATGAATGAAAAAAAGTAAATGCAAACAGTAAACTTATCGATGAAAGAAAGAATTCAAAAACATAACTACTTTACTTATGTTAACTAGCAAAAGCCCCAATTCTTTAATTAATTTTCAAGATTCTTTTTACTTCATCCTCTGTTGAGCACCTGGAACAAGTGTTGCTGTGATGTCATCAAAAAGAAATGCAATGGTTGCAGCATTAACATAAAATGAATTTCTTAAAATGTCTTCAGACTCTCCACGCGAATGTGATTCACAGTTGTAAAATCCAATTCCACAATTTTTTCTCACATCCTCTCTGCTCGTACAAAAATTGGAAAAGGATCTGCACATCCTTTGAAACATAATACAAAGTGGGTTTTCGTCAGAGATTATAGTTGGAAAATGTTCTGGTTATAATGCATGCAACCAAGAACTGAAGGTTTTTGTCAAAAATGGTAATTGTAATCACTCTATAAGCATGCATGCAAAATGTGTAAGTGGAGGCTAAGCAAAAAAATTGTTTGACAGTATGCCTCAAATACAATATCATTTAAAGATTGAGCATTAAATGGATTTGTTGCAAACTTTTGAGCAGCTACATCATAATGAGAACCTTTGAACAGCGCATGGGCATCCATTAAAGGGCAGCAAAAGAAAGAATTATTGTTGGATATTATAGTTTTAATACAAATGCAAACAGTGGAATAATTGACAAGGCACTTGAACTGTTTGATAGAATGCTTCTACGATATGTCATCTCAAAGGAAGAAATGAAATAATTCAAGATTGCGAGCAGCAATGGAGGCTTAGAAAAAAAGCATTTGGACAGCAATCAAAGCATAACAGAATGGAAATCTTTGTCAAATACTACTGTTGGTGATGTTACGGCAGACAAACATGTAAAATGTGGAATCATTGACAGCGCATTTGAATTGTTTAGCAACAACGCCTCAAAGAAGAGTGGTGTCATGGAATCAATGATTGAAAGATGTCCAGAAAACAGATTTGTTAAAAAGGCTTTGATGTGATCGGCAAGTGTAAAACTAAATTCTACAACCTTTGCCAGCATCCTCATGCATGCCGATGTGGGAATTTTGGAGCAGAATTTTATATCAGAAATTATAATTAGAAGTGCTCTGATAGATATGCGTGCAAAATGTGGAAGAATAAGTGTAATGTCCTCTTCTGGGACATGTCCTAGTTTATGCCCTACAAATGCAATTGAAATAATTGGAGTTAGGAGGAATGTCTTACCAAGTGGAAAACATTTTCCATTTTGTCTTAGGTGTGATTCCTGCAAACATCCAATGAGGACAAGTGCACACACACACACACACATATATATAGACACATACTCTAACAATAATTAAACAGGTGCTTAATTAATCTTAAGGATAATGATCAGCACATAATTGGAAAAGGAGTTTACTTACTAATTTTTCCCTACACATATGGACTATCCTCCCACAATTGGGGCCTTTGTATGATGTAGCCCATGCCCATTCCACCGCAGGCCCTTGCCTTTGTATGGTGTAGCATGGCTCATTCCACCGCAGGCTTATCCCCGGCCTTTGTATGATGTAGCACAGCCCTTTCCACTGCAGGACTTATCTTTCTTGTCAGGCGGTCTTTAGTACAGTAAGATATATATATATATATATATAAAGTATTCTACCCAAGTTACTCATCCCATCACAGACAGATACATATATTACAATAGGATACAGAGTCTGATCCTTCATATAAAAACATGTGCAGGATTTAAGATAATAATAGGAAGTGCAGAGCTGTTATGTATTTCAAGTATATATATATACAAATTGAAATTAGATAACTTCCTGGAGTTTATGTTCATTAATCTATAGTTGACAGACATCTACATGTAATCTTTAGAAACATATATATATGTATCTATATCATATATGAGTGTACCTGTAATCTGTCTGTGACCTCGAGGTTCAGAATTTCTCACCAGTGCTTGTGCGTACAGAATTCCTTCAGGCTCTTAAGCTGTCTTGGTAATTAGTTGCAGATTGTTGTTGACTGGGTACTGTGTTTGATATATATAATTTCCTCTAAGTTTTATGCTGATTAGAATCTCCAGGTGTCGCAGCTGTGTTTACGTTTGCTTGATATTGTTTTTTGCCAATTTCGTCCAATGATTTCTACTCTTCTCTCATGTGGCTCTGTTTTATAACCAGCTACAGGGAATACACGTGAGGGGTTGAGTCTCCTCTGTGTGTGTCGCTTCCTAAATAATCCAATAATCATTGTTAATTTTTGCCATGTCCTCCATAATACCATATAGTTTATGCGATAGTTATATCGCTCAGAACATGCTTGTCGATTTGGGAAAAGGCATCGATTCCCAAACACAAGTCACTAGAATTAGGAATCCTCCCAAGTAAAATAGAAAATTAGTTAATTAATTAATTTACCAAATTATCGAATAATGTTAATATCTCTTTAATTTTTGAAAATTGTTAATTAATACTAATAAGTATCAATTTATAAACTTGGCAAATATATTAATTTATGTTAATATTATACAATGGATATTTTAATCAATTAAAACTCATCAAGCAGGTGAAGTTTAATACAAAAATAAGATTAATGTCAGCCCTTATGAGCGGGATATGACAATAAGACAAGTCACAGCTTGTTTGACAGAACGCCTCGAAGGATATCCTCCCAAGGAATGAAATGAAATGATCACAGAATGTACACAAAGTATTTTGCGAGGATGCTATCAAAAGTTTTGAATTAACGAAGCATTTTGAAACAAATCTTAACATTGTAAGCTTTGTTTGCATACATCCATGTCAGCTTAGAGAAAGGGGCTTGTTGAAATGCCACAAGGGATATTCCCAAAAAGAGAAGCCGAAACAAGTCACATATGCTTTTTGACAAAATGCCTCAGAGAAGGGTGCCTCATGGAATCCATGATTGCAAGACATGCATAAAAAGGATTTGATGAAAAGGCTTCCGAAACTTTCAAGAAAATGTGCAAAAGATCTATGTGAACTTCCACGACCTTTGTTAGCATTCTCTCAGCCTTTATAGCAAGATGGTTATTTTTGTTGGATGTTATAGTTGCGATTTCCTTGGTGAACTGACATACAAAGTGTGAGGAAATAGAAAAATGTCTGACTGTTTGTTCAAAAATCTCAAATAAATGTAGTCTCTCGGATGCCATAATTGCAAGAAATGTATGCACAAATTTAAGCATAGGCTAGGTGCCTAAAATGTTTGACATGATGTAACTAAGAATTAATGATGTGATATCATGAAATGCAATATTGACAAGATGCATTTAATTAGGTTTGTTGAGAAGGTGGATGTAACATCTGGGAAAACTAATACCGATGAAGAGTGAAGGAAAGAACTAAAACTAGATCTGGATGTTGTTAGCAATAAGATCCATGAAGATAGAAATCTCAAACGTGAAATGTGAATTCACACAAATAAGTCACTTAGTTATGAATAGTGATATATTTTGCATCAAATTTAAATCCTATCATGAACATTGTTGGTTAACAGATTGATCCTTCAAAGTAAATATAGAAAACGACTCTGAATGCCCAGGATGAAGGACTAATAAGCACCAACAGTTGGAGAGACCATCATGGAATTGATGATCTTCCTCTGAATTATAGAGGTACAGCTCCCTCATAAGATTTATATTTTTGGGTTTTCGGGGCATGCTTTTAACCAAAAAGCAGGAAAGGCAAACTAACATCTGCACATCGCCATGACAGATGCGATCTAAGATTGAAAGATAAAGGGAAACATGAACAATAGCACAAACGCCATTTATTCAACCCCCCACCACAGACAGACAAGAGGAAGATTTGATATTTCCCTTTCAGATATACGAATGACCAAAATTCAAAGATTTTGGGGCAAACATATGCATAATTAGATTGGACAAGAAAGCATTAAAGAACAATTGTGATAACTCAAAGATTAACTACAATCAGAAAGAACACATTTAAACTCAAAGATTTAATATATATCCTTTCCTTTCTTTTAATGCAAAACAAAGGGTTCAAAGACCATTCAGCCCCTGTACAAAAATCATGTCTGAAACAAAGAAAATACCCTCTTCAACACAGAACTAAAAACCAAAGTGCACTGGACTCTGATTGAGTCTCACTCATGCCTCCAAGGACAAGGGTAACCAGAATGCGGACCCTTCCTATGTCTTTTGTTTATATATTTATAGATTTTACCAAAAGACCTTTCAGTTTTTGCTCCTGTAACTGAATCTTGAAAGTCTAACCATAAAAACCTTTTGTTTCCTGTAACAGCCTCTTCATTGTCCAGCGTGTCTTTTTCATGAGAGGAAATTATGAATTTTCTCTTGGATACCGAAGTCAGCAGTCAATACAAGTCCAACCGATGGTCCCCACAATTCACTCAATGACCCATCAAAGAAAGTCCATTTTCGCCAAGAAGTTTCTACACACCACCATTCACTTAAGCTCCTCCAATAACATTGTCGCTAAGACTGGAATGAGGTTTCATCAATGGCTGCTTACCGAAGAAACAAGGCGCTTTGGCAAGACATACGAGGCATCTCTTAGAACATCAAAGTTTGATCGAAAACACTTTGTCGCCAAGACAAGACAGGAGTAATATCAAAGTCCTTGTCGAGGTAGGTATTGATGTCGCCAAGACTGCTAAGCGCTTTCACCGGTCTCCAAAACCTTACCGAAAAGATCATGTTGATGAGACGCAATAGGAGCTTCATCGAAAACTTTTCACATCATCATCAAAACCTTATGAAGACATCTTCATCAGCAAGACAAAAGAATATCACACCGATAACAACTTGATGTAGGTGACCATATCGATAAAACTCTTGAGCTCTTCCCCCGACTACTGCAATTCCATTGATGACTTCATAAGCAAAACAGGATGAATGTCACATTGATAACAACTTTATCAATGTGTTTATGAGTGTTCCATCAGGTTCTGATCACGGTTTTGGAATAGTTGTAAGGCTCCGATGCTTCTTTTAGAACTGGTAGGGGCTTCCCTCAAATCTACTTATTTTGGCTTTTCAAATCTCGATATCTTCATTGGAACCAACCAAGTTTGATGGCACTCTTCAATGTGATCATATTGGCTCTAAGATGAGGTTCCTGAACTTCCATCGAGCTTCAATGACAATTCTAGAACTGACAATCTATGCCGACAATCTTACAAACTTTCACTTTATGCATTGCCTCAAGTTCCACTTTACTTATTAGGCCCCGCAAACCACTTTGGAACCGATGTGATGTGCCAATGAACTTTTCACTGACTTTGACCTTACCTTTTTAATTTTCTCAAAGTTCCATCTCGAGTTGCGGGTTCCGATGAGAGTTCTAGAACCAGAATTTATCTTCGCCTTCGTCTTAAAGGAAGTATTGCAACCTTTGAAATCTTTTTTCTTCACTGTTCGCTAGTTCCACTTACCCCATCGGGTACCGACTGCACTTCCAAAACTCACTTCGGGCTATGATGCCTATTCAAGAACTAGAAAATTACGCCACTTCCTTTCCAAACTTACCCTTTCCATGGTTCCAAGTGGTGTTTTGGAGTCTGACAAGCGTTCAGGTTGCGATCAAAAACTCCGACTAAATTGAGAAGAGACTTGAATAACACCAATTAAGCTCAAAAAAGACATGGAATTGGCAGATTTCTATTGGGAGGGAGGAAATTTGGCAACAAACATGAAAGGGAAGTCCAAGCAATTGTGAAGGGAGATAGACATTTAAGATGACTGTATTCAAATTAAGGCATTTTCGTTCAAGATGGGATAGAGTGGACGACACACATCAAGTGTTTGGCAAAGTTCCTGAATAAAATGGAGAACGTCAATTAAATTAACATCATTAGTGAGTTGGCAAGATTATTCCCAACATGGGAATGACGTTGCTACACTTGAAAAATATTTGAGAGATGTTATTAGCAATTTCAATTCAAGGCATGCTCAGATTGATAGCTTTGGCATACATCGAGAGAATTGAAGGTTGTTGATGCTTTGGTACTATTGGTGTAGTGAAAACACTTTGTAGCATAAACAGAGAGCTTTTCCATCCTCATAAAGAGCATATGCTCATAAAGTTGATGGTGAGATGGTTACAGGGACAAATGAAGCACGAAACAATGGATAAGTACCTCAATATAATTGTATCTCGAAAGTTATAAGCTTCAAGCATCACTGTTTTTGTAACTACAAGTTACAAACAAATTTATTTCCAAAAAAAATAATGTAAAATATAATCAAAGAAGGTTCATTATTTTGTGCTTCATAGGGGTAGTTAGGAAGTAATTACTGGGAAGTTACTAGGTCGTCATCCTATGAAGCCTATATATACAATTCTATTTTGTATTGTAGGGGGTAGACTCTTAAAAAGGGAAAACTTTATTTTCAGAGATATTTTGAAGAACTTTTACATTAATAACATTATGTATAGAGAGGACTTTGGAATTGTATAATTTCAAAAGATAATGAAGAATGCAGTTCAGTTCGTGTGTTCTAAATGTATTCATATGTTATCATTGCTGACTTCTTGTATGTTCAGTTGGTAAATTTTTTATGCATGTGAAACATTGATATCTGTTTAGTTGATGTAATGATACACAATCAGGCTTTGGTATCTTGGTTTGAATGTGATGAAGTAGTCTATCTCATCGTATGTCAAGATATGTGATTCTTCGTTCATTGTCATTGCACTGCTAAACATATTTGTTGATAACCTCCCTGTGTAATTATTATCAGTCTTGAAGTCCTATATGGCATTCGCATGTCTTCCAGTAGGGTTTCTATTATCTGTGTTTCTTTAGTTTTATCTTGCCTCCTTTTTGTACTTTCAGGTGAAAAGTACACAAAAATACTAAAAAAAAAACCTGTCATATAAGGGAGTTGCCCCTCTCAAACGCAGAGGAAGATTGTGATCTAAATGCAATCTCTCAAACTGCTAGCACGGTTGTCACTACTCTTTGGGTGAATAGGGTCAATTTAAAAGTGAATTCGCAGTGACAAATCTGTTTACCAACATTGTCCAAGGGGCTTCAGAGTATATGATCAAGAATTATACCCTTTCGCGGTTAATAGACAATGATAGAGATCTGTCGTCTCTTAGGGATCATTGTTGAATAATTCAAGACTATAGATCGAGAGTTCGGGACTAAGAGCTTAAGAACACAACTCGAAGCTACACCTTTCTGAGAATCAAGAAACAGCTTGATAGAGCTCTGCTTGGTTCAAGATTTGTTTCTTTAGGAGAATATTTTCTCAAAAACATATATTCATATAATGTAATCAGCATTTTTTTGCTGTGTAAACCTAAAAGGGGAGTCCCTAGAGCAAGGTGAAATTTATATTTGTAAGAACAATGTATTAAGAGGGGGAGTGTTGGCGTACAAGCATAGCTATACATTGTTACGATGCAATTAGTAGTTGCTAAACCAACTTTTACACTTTACACATGTACAAGGTTCATCAATAAAACAATAGATTGGTCAACCATTTGGTTCAAACAGTCCATACAGGACGCACGTGCGTCGCGCTGGCGCCCCAAATCTGTGTTAGTCCTAGATTCGCACAGGCGTCTAGGACAGTGAGTTAGTGGAATTCACCAGATGGTCTTGATCAGCAACTCTTTCATTTCCAATAACTCAAATATTTTCCCCAGTTCATAGCATAAAGTTATCTTTGTTTTATTTTCTTTGCATTCACATTAAAGATTAATATTGGTTTAATAAATCATTCTCCTTAGCTCACCAAAGTTTTTATACGTGAGGTGGCGCAAGGGTCAATTCGCTCCTTGAGATTCTATCAATCTTGAGGGTGGTGGATTCCCTTCTCCGCACTTATGGTGATTTCAACCAAAAGGATGGAGAGAGTTTTTCAGAGAGACCAAGTGACTTGGGCAGCAGAATGCGTGATTATAGTCACAAGTTCATCCAAGGATGGGAGACCCTTCCACATTGGCATCCAGTCCATCTTGAATAAACATGGCAAGGTGTTTGGCAAAATCCCTCTTAATTTACCACCAGTTAGGGGTTTTTCAATATGTGATTGAGGTTGAGGAAGGAGCAAAGCCCGTCATCACTATGCCCTATCGACACCCGAGAAGATACAAAGAAGAAATTGAGAATGCAATTAAGGAGTTATTGGAGATGGGGCAAATACAACCTAGTTCTAATCCATTTGCTTCATCCATGGTGTTGGTCAAAGAGATAGATGGGACTATAAAATGTACATTGATTATAGAGCCCTCAACAAAAAGACAATGAAGAACCACCACCCTATTCCCAATAGCGATGAATTTATTGATGAGCTTAATAATGCAGTGTACTTCTCCAAGATTGACTTTGATCAAGGTATCATTGGATAAGGGTTAGAAATGAGGATGTGCACAAAATAGCCTTCAAATGTCACTATGGTCACTATAGTCACTATGAGTTTCTGGTCATGCCATTTGAAATGATCAATGCACCCGCCACCTTCCAGTCTTGCATGAATCAGTAATTATTTTGCAATTGAGGAAATTTGTGTTGGTTTTTCTAATAACATCTTGATTTTCAGTAATACATGGGAGGATCATTTGAGGCACACAGATGAGGTGCTTAACATATTGCATTCATTCTACAACAAGACATCCAAATGTGAGTATTGTTTGACTGAAATATCATATTTGGGATTTAAGATTAGTGCCCAAGGGGCTAGTGTGGATGAGAAAAAGATCAAGGCAATACAAGATTGGCCTAGACCAATGAGTTTGACACAATTGAGAGCATTTGTGGGACGTTGTTGTTGTCCGGGGAATTGGTAGTTAGACGGTTAGCCCGTCCGAGGAAGTTACATGGATGCGACGGTTCGCCTCGCATCCCCTCGGACATTATATGTATGCTTCTATCTCCTCAGTAAGGACATGTTGGAATACCCTTGTACTGAATATTATGAATCAATAAAGATAATGTTGTTACGCTTTCTCTGAGTACTTTACTTTATATGTATCTGTTCAATTCCGTTTACCCGTGAGGGCAAACATTTGGTGCCGCTGCCGAATCGAATCTAGATAGTGATAGGAGGTAAATGGAGTACGTGGATAATGGATATACCTATTGAGGAAAACCTAGCGACCAATGAAAATGGAGTTACATAAATGTTTGAGGGAGAACATGCCCTGACGACAGACTTCAGCATTTTATTCCAGGCTGCCATCGAGACCTTTGTACGGAGGGAGGCAGCACGGCAACAAGTCTCTCAAGGTACCGTGTGGGATGCACTAAACGTAAGTCCCGCGGCAAACAGACTATTGCATAACCTACCCCGGCTATTGGCTCAAGCATCCTTGGCACAGAGGCGCCAACGAGAGAGCATTGAAGGAGAGCAGCGCCGACAAAGGATCCTGGAGGAGTACCGTCGACGCAACGAGGGTAAAGATGGCGATAGTCACCGAGAGGCATGAATAAAAGATGTTACATAAGAACACACATAGTGTCATGACTATGTCCCTACAGTGGCATAGAATGTAACCGAAGAATAATAAATAAAAGTGTTCTTTTTCACATGATGTGTTGATTAATTTTCTTTTGGGATAAGGAGGCAATCTTTTATGCCAAATCAATTAAACAAAAATAGGAATTTACAGAAGGAACTTGAAGGGGAACAAGCTGTTAGAAAAGCTATACTCGCACAACAACAAGCCGAGAGAAGGGAAAGATTCCGACGACGCGCCGAGGGACTACCGAAGGGAGGAAGTGAGGGCGTGGGTGTGGGGGAATTTGGCCACCAGGACGGCGAGTGTGACGAGGACGGCGAGTGTGACGAAGACTTGTTAGAAGAAACAAGAAGCTTGTTGGGAAGTCTAAGCTTAACCCCACGAACGGAAGAAGCCCGAAGGAAGGAGAGAGAAGAAGCCGTGTGTAGGGAGGCTAACGATACCGCTGCCACCAAGAGTATCAGAGTGATAGAGGGGCACGAGGATCGCAACAGCCTAACAGGCTTTGACACTCCCAGCAGTTCGGGGACGTCAAGTGGGGAGGTACCAAACACTTCCCAGATACCAACACAACCTGTCGTGCAGGCAGTAACACAGACAGGGGCACAACTTGTACCACCGACACCACAAGTAAAACTGAACATGGCACAAAAGACGAAGTTACCCAAGTTCACAAGGGACGGTCAGGAAGACCCAACTAGACATTGTAGGACGTGTGAGACAATTTGGGCGGCCAACAGGGTGACGAACCCCGACGAATGGATAAAGCAGTTCCCAACAACTTTGCGAGGAGTGGCTATCGATTGGTTCTCAGACGTGGACCAGACAAAAATTGCTACATGGGTAAATCTGAAGAAGGAATTCCAGACGAAGTTCAGATTGCTAAGAGATGATAATGAGATAGTGGCGGAGATTTACACGACAAAACAAGGAAAGGAGGAAACAGTACGAGGCTATGGACGGAGGCTAAAGGAATTGGTAGGGAAAATGGAGAGCCAATCGGCCGACGGACTTAAGAAACTATGGTTCATCTAAGGGTTAAAGACCACCCTCCGAGGGAAGATGAAGGTGGTCCCACCAGCCTCCTACGATGATGCCTACAACAGAGCCATGGATTTGGAGAGCGAGAACAAGACCTCCAAAAAGAAGAAGGCTAGATCCTCTGATGACGAGAACTCCTCCGATGGAGGCAGCGACGAGGAAGGAAAGAAAAAAGTACAAGCCCTTCAGAAGGATATGATTAGAATGATGAGAGAATTCAAAACTACTATCAAGGGAAGCACAAGTAAGGGGGACGAAGCCGACCTATGGTGTACCGACTGTAGGGAAGAGGGTCACACGAAGGGAGCATGTCCGAGGAAACAGTTTTGTGACATCTGCCAGATCACGGGGCATTCCACTAAAGACTGCCCTTACAACATGAAATCTCGAAGCCACCAGGTGCTATTAACACAGGACGCATCTGCCTTAGGAATGGGCACAAACAACCAAAACAACAACACGGCGTCGTCTGGCGGCTTCCGGAACAACAGACGAGGGGGAAGGGGTAATAGAAACAACAATAATAATGGAGGAGAACGGGGTCGCCTTCAGTTTGATACGACTGGCCGACCTATGATACAATGCCATACATGTGGTCAGTGGGGACATTTCGCGAGAGAATGCCCGAAGGAAGCACCACAATTTCTCTGCAGATGGTGTGGCCCAGGAGACCACGATGACAGTAAGTGTCCTAAACCCGGGGTGAACTACATAGGCATCGCAGAAGAGGAAATACTGTTGTTGACCCGTGGACAATCAAAGAAGAATCTATACCCCAATCCCGAGACAGATAAGGAGCAGCTACAAGAAGCTCGAGCCGCCATAGAAAAAGAATTGGCCAACGAAGGGAGGGAAGTGCATGAGCAGGCGAGTACCTCCTCGGGAAACGACCTGGAACAGAGCATAATTCGGCAGGTGTTGCACACAAAAATTCCAATAAAATTCAAAGACCTCCTTATTGTTATGCCCCACCTCAGCACGACCCTTCTAAGTACAATGATGACGAAGGAGCCCGAAATGAGGGAAACAAGGAGCGGGAAGAAACACTCACTCGGGAAGGAAGACTCTCTTGGATCCTCTCAAGACCCCATAGTGTTGGCGCTTAACACAGGAAGGCATCCAACTGTAGTAGAGATGGGAATCCTTGGAGTAGTCTTAACGGACACTATAGTAGACGGAGGGTCCGGAGTTAACGTGTTACCGGAGGAAACTTGGAAAAGATTGGGGAAACCTACGTTGTGGCCGCCAACCTTCCAACTCCTCGGAGCAAACCAGCACGGGATTAAGCCCATTGGTACATTGATGGCACAACAAGTAATGGTAGGCACCCAACCATTTGTGCTGGACTTTGTTGTAATTCCTCTGTAAAGGAAAGGGTACGACGCCATTTTGGGAAGAGGATGGCTAGTAGAAGCTAAAGTCAAACATGACTGGAAGAGAAACTCCCTCTCCATGGAGAAAAATGGTCTGAGATTCACGGTTGATCTAAGGACACAGCTGGTGAGCGAGGATCTGGCGTCATCCTCTGAGTCCGAAGGAGAAGGGGAAGACGAGGCAAGGCAAAGAATGGAGCCCAATAAGGAAGGAGTCTTGGAGATTGAACAGTGCTCCGATGAGGACCTAGATTCTTTAAATGGACTCTTCCACTGGCAGATGGAGGATTATGAGATATTCGAGTGCCTCATGCTCCAGGTAGATGAAGGGGAGGAACAAATATTTCCACCAGAATATACCGAGTATCAAGAAGGGGGCGCACGATTAAGGGAGGATCCGGCATACAAATTTGACAAAGATAAGCCAATCAAATATGAGGAGCCCT
This sequence comes from Thuja plicata, assembly GCA_018584345.1. Taxonomy (NCBI): domain Eukaryota; kingdom Viridiplantae; phylum Streptophyta; class Pinopsida; order Cupressales; family Cupressaceae; genus Thuja; species Thuja plicata. The sequence goes on along the minus strand of MU222185.1, from coordinate 38,494 downwards.
CATTAAAAGTTGTGAACTTAGGAGACGAGGCGAGCCCGAAGAACATCCTGGTTGGGGATGATTGGAATCCCGTACTCAAATCAGCAGCTTTCAAAATTTATATGGAATATAAAGACATGTTTGCATGGACCTACAAGGACTTAAAGGGGGTACCTCCAGAGTTGTGCGTCCATAGAATAAAGTTAGTTGACGGAGCAGTACCGGTACGGAAGCGTCCCTACCGAATGAATAAAAACTATGCAGCACGAGTAGACGAGGAGATCCAATGGATGCTGGAAGCTGGAATTATATTTAAAGTACAAACGAGCCAATGGGTATCCCCCATAGTTATATCCTTGAAGAAAGAAGCCAATCAGATCAGGATATGTGTGGATTTCCGATGCTTGAACGCAGTAACCATCAAGGACCCATTCCCCATACCATTCACAGATAGTATCTTGGAGGAAGTAGCCGGGCATGAGATTTATTCGTTTATGGATGGATTTTCTGGATAATATCAGATATCCATAGCCAAGGAGGATAAGCTAAAGACAACGTTTGTAGTGGAAGACGGGTATATGCCTACAACAGGATGCCCTTCGGACTGTGTAACGCCCCAGCTACCTTTCAAAGGATAGTTCTTCACATTTTTTATCAAATGTCCGTGGGAAATTTCAAAGCATTTTTGGACGATTGGTCCATCTACAGCGCCCAGGACAACCACATAGTAGTCCTTCGAGAATGCATGGAAAGATGCAGAAAAGCACAGTTGGCCTTGAACCCGAAGAAGTGTCGCTTTATGGTACCGTAGGGAAAACTACTTGGACACATTGTGTGCCAGGCAGGACTTAAAACAGATCCAGACAAGGTGAGGGTGATTGTAGAAATGGAACCCCCTACAGATGTTAGTGGCGTAAAGACGTTCCTGGGGCACAGCAGGTACTATCGACGGTTCATCAAACGGTATGCCCATGTGTCCTACCCGATGAACAAACTCACTCGAAAGTCAAAGCCTTACATATGGGGAACGGAACAAGGCGAGGCCTTTGAAGGACTGAAGGCAAGGCTGGTGGCAGCACCTATTTTGGCTTATCCCAACTGGGATAGAGAATGTCACGTCCATGTGGACGCATCAAACTTTGCTATCGGGGTGACACTGGCACAAACGGGGGACCACGGGTTGGATCACCCAGTGTACTTTGCAAGCAGACTTCTCTCTAAGGTAGAGAAAAATTACAATACCACCGAAAAGAGGCATTGGGAATGGTCTATGCGGTACAAAAGTTTCGGCACTACCTATTGGCGACCCCGTTCACCTCTACGTCGACCATCAGGCCCTGATGTATCTTGTAAACAAAACCGTAATCCAAGGGCAGGTAAGTAGGTGGCTCCTGTTGTTACAAGAGTTCATGTTTAAAATCATAGTTAAACCTGGGAAGAGTCATGTAAGTGTCGACCATCTATCTCGGATTAAATCGAGGGAACCACCCGAAGGGGTGGACGATGATTTCCCAGATGCCCACCTATTTCGAATAGCAGTGGTACCCTCCTGGAATACGAGCATTGGGGAGTACCTATCTACAGGTCAGTTTCCTCCGGTAATGCAACCTGGTGAAAGGCGGAAGATAGTCCTGAAAAGCAAGACATTTCAACTGATCAATGGACTTTTGTATAAGATGGCACCCGACCAAATCCTCCGGCGATGTGTGATGGAGGAAGAAATCTCAAGAGTACTTCAGGAAGCTCACAAGGGTCCCACAGGAGGCCACATGGGTCCAGATACAACTGCCCGTAAAGTACTGTTGGCTGGGCTATGGTGGCCAACTTTGTACAATGATGCACGAGAATGGGTGACAAGTTGCGATACGTGCCAAAGGGCAGGAAAACCATTGAAGAGGGACTTCATGCCACTCAACCCCTCTCAGGCACAAGAATTATTTGAACGGTGGGGACTTGATTTCATAGGACCGCTTAAGGCGAGCAAGGCACGAAGATGCAGGTATATCGTTGTAGCCACAGAATACCTCACGAAATGGGTTGAAGCACGGGCCCTACCAGACAATTCAGCCGTAAGCACAGCACGGTTTATTTACAAACAAATAATCACAAGGTACGACATACCCGTCCAACTTACGAGCGACCAAGGGGGACACTTCGTCAATCACATAATAAAGTTACTTACAACGGAGTTTAAAATATTTCATTCATTTTCAAGTCCCTACTACCCACGGGCAAATGGTCAAGCCGAAGCAACTAACAAGGTACTGGTATCAGTCAATTATAAATCTTGTGGAGTCCAAGGACACGATTGGGAAGAGAGACTTTCCTCTGTGCTATGGGCATATCGCACGACATATAAAGTTACTACGGGACAAACTCCATTCCAATTAATGTATGGACAGGAAGCTGTGGTCCCTGTTGAATTTATGGTACCTAGTTTGAGGATAGCCATTGAAAACAGACTCGGAGACATGGAAAGCTTGAGGGAGAGATTGTATAACCTAAATAAGCTCGACGAGAAACGATTGCTCGCACAATGGGCCACGGAGATAGTTCAAGGACGAAGAAAGGTCTGGCATGACAAGCATCTGAAGCGGATGCAGTTCACACCGGGACAATTGGTCCTTAAATACAATGGGCGGAATGAGATCAAGCCAAGCAAGTTCAAAGTTAAATGGCTAGGACCCTACAAGGTGCACGAAGTTGGGTACAACGACGCAATTAAATTGTGGAAACTCGATGGACAGGAGATACCAGACACTGTGAACAAGTCAAAATTGAAAGCATATCACGAACTCGGGCAAGAAACAGACCCTACCCAGCCAGACCAGGCCCGTCAGCAGGTAACCATCACAAAAAAAAAACGTGGACCACCTAAGCTGGAACCACCCGCGGTGGCTGGTCCACCTATGGTGGGACCACAGCGTGGAACCACCCGCGGTGGCTAGTCCACCTACGGTGGAACCCGCGTGGAACAACCCGCGATGGCCAGTCCACCTACGGTGGAACTCGTGTGGAACCACCTACGGTGGGACCACAGCATGGAACCACCCGCGGTGGCCAGTCCACCTACAGTGGAACCGCGTGGAACCACCTACGGTGGCTGGACCACCTGCGGAGGTAGTCGCGTCTTTAAAAAGCCAGCCAAGCCAAGCTAATCTAAACGCGGGCAGAAGAGGAACTACCGCAGCATGGAGAAGAGAAGAAGTGGATAAATCGCAAGGAGAAGCCGTGGAGACTTCCGTAGCGGTTCAAGCTTGTACACACAACACGGGGAAAGTTTTTCACCATGTGTTTTCACAGATAAGAAGAGTTGTATATTGGAAACGCAAGCTGGAAGTGTGTTTTTTACGCAAGCTGAGGAGTTTTTTAAACGCAGGTTGGAGAGTAATTTTTATGGTGTCCACCAAAGGAGATAGGGACCGCAAAGCGCTTGCTGGTGGAAAGAAAGAGCCCACTGGTGGAAAACCGCGCCAACCAGAACAAGCGAAGGGGAGATTGAAAAGAGCCACGATGGCCACAGCATAACCGTTTTTCAGTTAGTGATTTATTGCTATAGACAACCAGAAAAATTGTGGGAATGCAGTCGGCTGGGAAGAGGCAATGGAAAGCTAAGTTACAGGCCTCAAGAATGGACAAACACGCTAAAACCCTGCCTTCAGGTGTGAAGATTGCAGGCGGAAATGTTGGTTCCAGCCGGACAACGAAAAAACTAGTAGAACCAATCACGCCTGAGACAGTGGTTTTTGAAGGGCTCAATGGGGCAGACTGCAGGAGGTGGTGGCAAGACACGCCCGATGACAATCCCATGAAAGCAAGCTTGAGACATGCACAGATTCAATGGGCTATTCAAATGCCCGTGTTCACTGTTAAGGACTTCGAGGCACCCCTTCGCGCCATGATAGAAGGGTTCGATAGACACTCTCAGACGTGCACATTAGACTACCTTAATCAGCATCTACTTATTTCATTCGGGGCGGAGGACTTCTCTCGTGTTTTTGGCATTCCAAGGAGGCATGGGAAGAAGATAAATATGAAACAAAAGAAAATGGCACTAGCTGATAAAGAGCGCTTGGTAAACCTGATAGCAGGACCGCCTACGGACACAGACTGGCACTCCATCCTCCATGATATCCATGGTATGAAAAAGGCCTACATAGCTGAGGGACATTGGCGGTGTATTATGGATGTTATCAAGAGCAGGTTAACAGGTTCGAGTAGGGCTTTTGATATTAGCCTCCACTACATCACGCTCATGAATGGACTGATGCTAGGTACTGTGTATGATTGGGCTTCCATCCTGGCACAGTGGATATACGAGTTCATGACGTTGCAACACCGAACCTTCTAAATGCCCCACTATGCGATTGGATTCTTCCTCGATGCTATGAGGACACACCGCCCCCACGAGGCATTAGAGATTCAGCCGCATGATATTGCACCTAGTGAGCCTCCGATCTTGCACTAGAGGTACTTGGATACCAGGCACTCCATCACCACCCCTAAGGGGAAGCGCCAAGTAGTTCCATTAGATAATGTGGATAGTGAAAGAGAGCCCACGAGTTCGGAGGCATCGACTTCTTCTGAGGAAGAGGACAGCACACATATGGATAGAGATGATATTACACCTGGACAGATAAAGGGGGCGGCTCAGCCATCAAAGAAGATGAAGGAAACTGCCGCCGAGGAACCTGTGGTGTTCTCCCCGGCCAGGTTGTCCTCATCTGTTCCATTTGGGATGAAGGGAGGGGTCGAGGCTACGCCTACGGTCACTTTTCCAGCATTTGGGCAGCTCAAAGCACCAGTGGACATGACCACACGAGGAGCAATTACTGTTGCCGCAAACCCTCTTGCTATGGTTGAGCCTACTTCAGCTACGAGCGATATGGAACTATCCTCTACAATAGATGCTGAGGTTGCGGTAGTGGGCCAGTTAGAACTCCCAGAGGCCAGCGGAAGACCGATTACGAAAGAAGAGTTGGAAGAGGCACGGCAGAACGAAGTGAAGAAGTGGCTCACTTTGTTTGAGCTTACACCAGTAGAGGAAGAACCTGTGATGTTTTCCCCTCGACCGGAGGAAATAGTTGAGACCGAGGCAGTCGGTTCCCCAGTCGGAAACACATCAAATGCACTAACAAAGACCCATATAGTGTTGTCTTCGCGAGAGTAGCAGGCAGAGGAGACCTCTGGGGATAGCGAGGCTAGTGAGGCCGGGCCTCGGATTCACCAGCCTCGAAGCCGGGAAGTCATGGAGTTTTGGACAGATGTAGTGTCGCGGGGTAGGGAGATGGTGGCGAGGGCACAGTCGCAGGCTCTTGAGGGTGTAGCCGCTGACTTGCAGCGCCTCCTTACCTTTGTGCGCAGGGATAGTGGTGCAGAGTTTGATAGATGTTTCATAGGGGATTGGCCTACTTCAGAGATGCAGGCTATGCGGGAGGCCTGGAAGGTGGCTTAACCTGTGGTAGAGAGTCAGGTAACAACATCAGTGACTGACTTGGAGAGGGCTTTTCGGGAACTGCTCTATTCACTGCGTCGTATGGAAGCCGCCTGTACTGATGCGCATGAGCTCGCGGCCAAGGCCAAGCACGAGTTGTCCACTTGGCTGGTGGATTTGGAGAAGACTATAGATGACCAGCGGCAGCACTAGATCACTCTGGAGGGGTCCTTGAACTACAAGATACAAACTCTGGAGACTCATGTGGAGGCCCAGCAGGTGGCACAAGGGGAGAGGGAGACTCAGTTTGCAGCCAAGAAGGCTGCCCTCATTCAACAGCTTTCCTCACTCACGGCAGAACGAGACCGTGTGGCTCAAGGAGCAGGATCAAGCAAGGGCTTCCGAGGACGCAAAACAGAAGGAACTCCTCAAGGCAACTGGAATGGTGAAATCTTCCTTGGAGAATGAGCTACGGGTTCAGAACCAGTTGAAGACTCGGACAGACCAGGTGTATACCCTTCGCCAGCAGCTCGGGAAGTCCACCAGATCAGCTTCTTTTCCAGGGACGCCTTCTCAACCCCCACCTACTTCTTAGTTCTTGTATGTAGTGCTTCATCATTTCTTTTTCATGTGGGTCCCAGACATTTTGTTGTGTCGTTCGGAGACGACTTTCTTTTTGGGGGGATGATGTTGTCCGGGGAATTGGTAGTTAGACGGTTAGCCCGTCCGAGGGAGTTACACGGATGCGACGATTCGCCTCGCATCCCCTCAGACATTATATGTATGCTTCTATCTCCTCAGTAAGGACATGTTGGAATACCCTTGTACTGAATATTATGAATCAATAAAGATAATGTTGTTACGCTTTCTCTGAGTACTTTACTTTATATGTATCTGTTCAATTCCGTTTACCCCTGAGGGCAAATAGTTGCAACTACTATAGGAGGTTAGTTAAGGTGGTCTCGCAGCTTCCTGCCCTCTATTGACAGATTCGACAAAGAAAGGAGCTTTCTCTTGGAGCCCTTCAACATGGAGAGCTTTTGACAAGCCCAAGGAGGTAACGAGTACAAGTCTTGTTTTGGCTACTCCTGATTCCCCATATCCTTTTGTTCTAGAGTGTGATGCTTCAATAGAGGGGATTGGAGCAATCTTGATGCAGAATAGGCACCAGATAGCATTTAAAAGTAGGAAGCTCAAGGAGACAAAGAGGAGTTTCTCTATCCATGACAAGGAGATGTTGTCCATCATGCATGCATAAACCAAATTCAAGAAATGCTTGGTTTGTGGAAAGTTTGTGGTAAAAATAGATCGTAACAGATTGAATTTTTTCCTCAATCAAAAGGATTTGAATGATAGACAACAAAAATGGGTAAGTAAATTGCAAGCCTATGACTCTGACATTGAGTATGTTGAGAGGAAGAATAATGTAGTGGCTGAGGCACTCCCTTACAAATCTTATTTCTGCTCTACAACTGCTATATCTTTTGATTCAAGGCTTCCATAATAGCTAAATATATTAAGAACACAATTGTTAATGACATTGTGGATGGAAAGTTGCAAGATGATAGGTTCAAGGTGGTTGATGAACTTATCCTCTACAAAGATTAGGTGTATCGTGTACCAGAAACAAAGAAGAACTAAATAATTTTAAGGGCATATCGTGACAAAACACTTCCTCGTCATCTAGGTTACTACAAGACATACAAGCAAGAGAACATTTTTCATGGAAATGGCTCAATAATGATGTGTTGAAGCATGTTAGAGACTGTTTGGTGTGCCAACAAAACCAAACAAAGTGTGTGCTTCAATCTTGTGTGTTGCATCATCTGCACATTCCAAAATTAGAAATGGTAAACTATCTCCATGGATTTCATCACAAGACTACCAAAGGTGCAAGGTAAGGACTCTATCTATCTGGTTGTTGATAGGCTCACTAAATATGCTCATTTTTATGTTATATCTTCAATTACAAGGCTCCACAAGTGGCTGATCTACTCTTCAGAGATATTTTTAGACTTCATGGGCTGCCAAGGAACATTGTATGTAACAGGGGTAGTAGAGAGAACAACTTGTTTTGGGAAGATCTCTTTCGATTAACAGGCAAGAATCAACCCCAAGTTCTAGCCACCATCCTCAAACCAATGGGCAAATGGAAACTGTGAACAAATGGATAGAAGGATATTTCAGGAAGTATGGTTCAGGACAGCAAACAACATGGGTCAAATGGCTGCACCTTGGGAGTATTGCTACAATTCTACTCACCACGTCTAAGGTATGACTCCTTTCAAGTCACTCTATGGTTATAATGTTGTTTCAATCATGGATTTGGTTTTGTCAAATAGTAGATAGTAGAGCAACAGGAGCTAAAGATTTCATTCAGCAAAGCCTAAACATTGTGAAGGCACTCAAAGAGAACCTACAGCAGTCCCAAAACAAGCAAAAGATGTATGCTGACCACCACCAAACTGAAAGGGTTTTTGAGGTGGGGTGCATGGTATTCTTGAGGTTACAACTCTACAACAATCTTCCTTGGAGGTAAGTGGAGTTGAGAAGTTGAAGCCATGATTTTATGGACCTTATAAGATCACAAAGAGGATTGGTGAAATTGCATATGAGATAGAACTTCCAATAAACAGCAAATCATAATATTTTCCACATATCACGCTTGAAGAAGGCCCTTGGTCAACATGTTACATCATCACTTGCATTTCCACCACTTGATCACGAGGAGATATTGATTTTGGAACCAAAAGCCACCCTCGATGTGAGAGAAAGTAAGCTGAGACACAAAGTCATTCCAAAGAAGTTAGTGAAATGGAAGAATCTTCCACTTGAAGATGCAACATGGGAATGAGTGGAAATTTTCAAGCACTCAGGCCTAAAGTTACTTGAGGAAAAGCAAATCAGGGATGGGAGGAGTATCATGTCCCCCTATAATAGGTCGTCCTTCAGCAGTTTTCTTTTAATTATTTTTGAACACTAATGAATATATATAAAATAATAATAATACTTTTTATTTTGGCCCAACCCAGACCTCTTTTAGGTGCCAAGCTTGAATTGTTTAATATTTAAAAAAAACAAATAATAATAATACATTGGCCAACCTGGATTGTCCTTTTGGGTACCAACTCTATTTCAAACAGGTATAAATTCGAGTCAGTTGGCTGGGTGAACACATCTGGGATTTTATTTTTGCTAATTGCAAATCAGTTCTACAGGTATGAAAACCTCTGTTCTAGGCCTGCTAAGGTTAGGATGAAACCTCTCCCTCACTAATCAGGTTTTTATCAGTGTTTATACTGCAAATTGCTTTTTGGTTATCTACTAAACGTCGTTCAAATCAACTAAATCCGTCTGAGCAAATAGGGTTGATACACCTTGGGACGATTCGAGATTGCAGCAGGTCCTGACGTGACCAAAGGGACAGCAGGGTACATGGTGGATCCTTTAAGGCTGCACAAGATAGATCATTTGCTAGTGCCACTTCCAACTTCATCAGAGACGAATGCATAGGATAGAGTTCTTAAGGAAGAGGAAGCCTATGCCTGAAACAACTACAGACTTAACTTCAGTTTGCACCACATCCATCAGCACTGTTGCCATGTCCCCTCTCTAAAGTAAGATTAAATAATAAAATTAAAATAAATATATAATAATAATAATATATTATTATATTCTAATTACAAGAGAGTTTATCAATTACAGTAATAAGATATAAATCGTCCTTCATATTGTGACCATGAACTCGGACCCTGTCATTACCAGTAAATGATGAACGTTGGGTACCTTCATATGTTGCTGGCCAATATCCTTTAGTACTGTTGACTCCAGATTAACTAGTATCGGTGGGAGCTGAGTACGTGTATCTACCGATAAACAAACTCATCAAATCCATTATTGGTTAGCATGATAAGGGAGCATCCAGGGTATTGATGCCGTTATATGAGGAGTCGTTGATAAGATTAAAAAAGCGATTGTTATTGCTTATCGTGGTGATAAAAGCCAAAAAGGTTTGCCGTGTTTACGCCAGAAGGGTACAATCAGTATTTGCGTATGAACAGCCAGCCAGCATAAAGTGGATTGACCGTATAACATCTATTTGCTGGGTTCGTCCACATCCATATTTATTATCGATACATAATCAGAGACTATTAACAATTAGTCAATAAAATAAAAGAGTTACAGTATCAATAAGAGGATTTAATAATAGTGATCAGACAAAGCATGATCAAAGACAATTAAGCTAACCAGCAAAAAGAGAAGAGTGCAATTGAGTTAAGAGAATCAATTTGCAATGGAGATGTGCGGTTAAGACCATAAAAATCAATCATGAAATGGTGCAATTATAATAGAGTCGTGTCTATTCCAAGCAAGGGATGCAGCCGTTGGTTGCCATAAGATATTTATAGAAGTTTGATCCCACTCCATCAGGTATCACGGAAGGGTCAGAATTATTATAATTGGTACTCATGAAATGGAAGATATCGAAGGGATTAGAAATGAGATTTTTTTTTAATTGTAATGGATACTCATCGGAGGATGGGAATTATTATTAATTGATGTTGATCAAAGGAAATGAATCTTATTATATTGCTGGTAAGCATTCTGTGACTGTATGTATGTATCAAAGGAAATGAATCTTATTATATTACTAGGGATAGGGGATCCATATATGTGTGTGTGTGTGTGTGTATTATATAGCACAGTAATTCCACCATCGTCCTTAGGGTTGATGATTAGGAGAGAAGGAATTGGGGCTTAACATGTTAATTTTCAAATGTATTATGAATTATTAATTGTTTCTTAATTTAATCTGATATAAATGCATAGTGAAGTATATTAATCAATGGGAATTGGCAGCCTCCTAGTGAGGAATGTTACAATCTTGTCATTCCCAAGCGCAAGACAAACCCTAGTTGGGAAATTTAGGGTAAATTAAGTAAAGTCCTAGTTGGGGGCATTAACATTGGTATCAGAGCTTTGATCCTACCATCCTGCAGGGTAAAAGATGAAACAAAGTGTTGTTCTAGTCAATAAGAAGGAATCTAACAAAGAGTCTATTGTGTGTATACTCTGTGTATGCTCCATGTCTTCATGAATTTGTGTATGCTTTGTGTCTTCATATATTAATGCGTATATTTCGTATTTTCAAATGTGTGCTCCGTGTGTGGTTTTATTTGGTTGAACTACAATAACTAGAGTGAACCCAGAAGATATGAATTTGAGGCATACTATCATGCAGATGTGGTCTTGGCAAACTCAATTGGCACCATTATAGTTGGCTTAGATCCTTTTCTCAGGAAGATGAGAGAAGAATTGTCTTAAGTTAAGCTTCGCTAAATCTCTACCTATTATATCATAATTCACAATAAAGGAGAAAACATATATGATAATATCAGAGTAGTGCAGTGGAAGGTGGATAGCAGATAGGTCTCTATGATCATTCAATCATTGCTTGAGGACAAACAATTTTGAGGAGGGAAGGACTGTCATATCCCCTCTCTAAAGTAAGATTCAATAATAAATAACAATAAAATTAAAATAAATAAATAAATAATAATAATTTATAATATAATATAATTACAAGAGAGTTTATCGATTACAGTATTAAGATACAAATCGTCCATATTGTGATCATGAACTCAGACCCTGTCATTACCCGTAAATAATGAACGTTGGGTACCTTCATATGTTGCTGGCCAATATCCTTTAGTACCGTCCACTCCAGATTACCTAGTATTGGCGGGAGCTGAGAATGTGTATCTACCGATAAACAAACTCATCAAATCCATTATTGGGAAGTATAATAAGGGAGCATCGAAGGTATTGATGCCATTGTATGAGGAGTCATCGATAAGATTAAAACAGTGATTGTTATTGCTTATCGTGGTGATAAAAGCCAAAAGGGTTTGCCATGTTTACGCGAGAAGGGTACAATCAGTATTCACGTATGAACAGCTAACCAGCATAAAGTGGAGCGATCGTATAACATCCATTTGCTGTGTCCGTCCACATCCATATTTATTATCGACGCATAATCAGAGACAATTAACGATTAGTCAATAAATAAAGAGTTATACTATCAATAAGAGGATTTAATAATAGCGATCAGACAAAGCATGATCAAAGACAATTAAGCTGAGAAGCAATAAGAGAAGAGAACGATTGAGTTAAGAGAATCAATTTGCAATGGAGAGGTGCAGTTATGACCATAACAATCAATCATGAAGTGGTGTGATTATAATAGAGTCATGTCTATTCCAAGCAAGGGATGCAGCCCTTGGTTGCCATAAGATATTTAAAGAAGTTTGATACCACTCCATCAGGTATCACAGAAGGATCAGAATTATTATAATTGGTACTCATTAAATGGAAGATATTGAAGGGATTAGAAATGAGATATTTTTTTTAATTGTAATGGATACTCATCAGAGGATGGGAATTATTATTAATTGATGTTGATCAAAGAAAATTAATCTTATTATATTGCTGGTAAGCATTGTGCGACAGCATATGATGCTGTAACGTGTCTATGAGGTAGATACTGATCTACAGAATATTATATTTGAATTCTACTAGGGATAGGGGATCGTTATGTGTGTGTGTGTGTGTGTGTGTGTTATGTTATATTTTATATATGTACATATATATATTTGTAATCCATAAGACAATAATATATACTTAGCCAATTCTTTAATCACTCGCTAAAACCGTTAAGAGGATAAGGAGTTTGTGTAGGGAGAGGTGGAGTAATTTCGATCACATGATGAATAGGTCCCAAGATGGGTAAGAACCTTGAGGGATCCCACTTGTACACTGTTTCATGCGCCCTAGTATAGTAATTCCACCATCTTCCTTAGGGTTGATGATTAGGAGAGAAGTAAGGAATTGGGGCTTAAGTATGTTACTATCAAATGTATTATGAATTATTAATTGTTTCTTATTTAATCTGATTTAAATGCACAGTGAGGTATGTTAATCAGTGGGAATTGGCAGCCTCCTTAGTGAGTAATGTTACAATTTTGCCATTCCCAAAAGCAAGACAAACCCCTAGTTGGGAAATTTAGGGTAAATTAAGTAAAGTCCTAATTGGGGACATTATAACTGTGACAGCAGAGATATTTTCAAGTTTAAAGACCTAATCAGGCACCTAATTCCTAGCAGCAGCTTCACCAAGCAGGTGATTGGGTTCGAGTATTATCACGCCTCAAGGCCTAGATCATAGGGCACCAAGCTTCCACTCCCTGTGGCTAGGAGAACAAGGACAACTCAGATTTGGAGGACAGCACACTTCACGTTCAGTTTCATCAGTTCTGAGTTTAAATACAACTTAACAAAGTGTTGCAGCTCCTATTAGAGACTTGTTTGAAGATGTATTGTTTTGTAAGTAAGCAATTGCCTCATTCATTTCATACTGAAAATTATTAATGAGAAACGAGTGATACTGAGTTCAATTTGCTGTGTATTATACTCCGAAGTAAGAGTTTCTTTTCAGATCTGCAAGTTTGCTCAATGCATATGCAAGGGTTTTGAATTCAATTGGATAGCTGTTGTCTTATTTATTTTAAGTTCGTCATATGACCAAACCCTTGGAACATTTCAAAGTGTACCTCTGCCAAGTGCTTTGGAGATAATTTCAAGCAAAACAGAATCTTTCATCTGCTTATGCTTTTTATTGGCAAGAAGCAGCCTTGTTAGACATAAATTGGATGATCAGGGGCAGCCACGTACTACATAGCAATTAGGCATACAATTAAATCTATTCATTTCTTGTGGAGCAGAGGGAGTAAAGTAAATTTTCTGTGGGATAGGTTCTCTCTCAATTTAGTGAAAATTGTCATTGTTCACGTGGGGCATCTTTTCTTCTCAAAGTTGGGGTTCTTACTTTGGGGTACAGACCCAGATAGTACCTTTACTCACCTTATAGGGTAGGTTATTCTATATAATGCAACTATGAAGGAATCTTATGTAATATGATGTTCAATATTTAACTTAAATCAAGTTGATGGATGGACCTTCACCTACCTACACATGCAAATAATCTTAAATGGAATAATTTCTTGGCTACGAGACACAAATGCCTTGGATGCATCTATTCGGACTTTTTATTCAAACAATTATTCACATCCAATGAAAAATAATTACTGTTCATTATCCATATAAATTATTTCAATGGTTCTGCAATAGGTAGATGTAAAGAATAAGATTCAAGATTACCTGTGCACTTTATACTCGGGGTACAGTTTTGCTACCATGTCAGCAAAGTCACTCCAGTGAGTTGTTGCTTCCACACAAAGGTGTCTTCCAGATGCTGCTGGAGATTCATATAGTAAGATATGCCCTTTTGCAACATCTTTTACATGTACACAACCCATATAAAAGTTTGCATACCCGTCAGTGCAGCCTGTTTCATTAACAGGTCAGGCAAGTAACATTAGCTCAATGATAAACATGAAAACTTTAAGGAATGAAAAACTTTCAGAAGTATAGTAGGGGAGGGAGGTGAATGTTTGTATCTCAAAAACTACAAAATACATGTAAGTGGAGGCAAATGTTTGTATCTCAAAAACTACAAAATACATGTAAGTGGAAGCAAATGTTTGTATCTCAAAAGATACAAAATACATGTAAGTAGAGGCAAATGTTTGCATCTCAGGAAAAGAAAAAGAAAAAAAAATACATGTGCAGTACGAAAATTGAGGAAAACCATGAAATTTACAGCAACATGTATGTTTTGAAATTTTTGAAAAGTTAATGTACAGTTCATGAGAAATGTTGGGCTTTACAATTATTTAAATTCAATGCAAATTAGTGTTTATTTTTAAAAAAATAGCCAACTGTTGACTAATAGCCATAAATAATACCTTGTTGACAAAATATTCCAGTAAATTTGCAGCAAAAATTAACAAAATTAATTGTATTCAATGTCCTTGAGTGTAGAAATTCACAAAAAAAAAAGTTCAAAAATGCTTTACTGAACAAAACAAACAAAGGTGGTGTATGAATGTAAATATAAAAACCATATTAAATTTAAATTAGAAACTCAAACACGACACACACAGCCAATATTGTAATTTTTAACAACACAATGTTACTGTTGGACAGTGAAATTATATCCAATCTATTTTTGACAATTGAAAACTTTGTAATGATTACACACATATATAGCTAGTAATGTGGTCGTTATAAGAACTACCCTCAGCTAGTTAATATGATTGATATAACAACTTCAACAAACTATGGAATTTATTACAGTTATCATCTTCATCAAAATAAATGGTTCACATGGGAATCAAGAACTGATCACATGCAAGCACAGGACAATCTATCATTTTGTAATTCCTACAAACAGCACAAAGCATTCTCATTTTCAAGAAAGCTCATAAAAGAGAGGAAGGAGAAGACCTATTCAACTTTATGTTTCATCAATTCTCCTCATATAATGGCATTTAAAATTGGATAAAAATTAAATTCAATTCCTTATTAAATTCTTTGGCTGTTACAGAGTTCATTATTTCCTAGACAGAAATCAATAAACATGTAAAATTTCAGGGCAACTAATCTGATACCTAGAGCATACAAAATGCTTAAGTTTTAAATAGATGTGCAGAATGCACTTGCAATGAATTTTGGATCAATGTACTTTTGTTAGATACATTTCAAGTGCTATATGATAAAACTTTACAACATGTTGCAGTTGAATCGATCAATTATTTAAGGTGCACCTTAAAAATACATATTCAATTGTCCAGACCATCTTCCAATACATCAAAGGAAAAAATAAACTCTAACATGAGGAGAGAGGAATGGGAGAGAGAGAGAGAGAGAGAGAAAGGGGGGGAGGGGGGAGTAAGTTTATACAATCACTAATGGTAGGAGGTCCAATATTGGCTGATCATAGAGATATATTGTTAGAGATGAGTTATCAGTAAAGCTTCCTAGCGAGAGCACCCTCTATCAATCAGGCCTGACAGCCACATCCCAGAACTAATGGCACTTACCATAGTGGTGTTTCCAATGACATTCCAGACTATATATGTGCAACACTTGGCACAAGACCTTCCTTTAGTGCTTACAGCTTATCAAATGGATTTGAGCTTTGTGCACTACAAATTCTCCAACTTCCTATCTGGATTTCTGTAGCCACGACATGCTATCAAACATAAGTGATGCTCAAGCACATATGAACCATATATATAGTCAATGGAAAATCAACAGCTCAGATAACAGTCCCCAGTGCACTGGATAGACCCATGTACATGCAAATCTTGCTACAACCTATCATGTCTCATAAAACCTACCACTGCAATAAATCATTTCATGTGCTAATATGAATGTAACCACTTACACACATCAAATTGTACATGATATAAGTAATCATAAATATATTACATTAGAAACAAAAGAACTTTAAAATTTTAAATATATCTGTATTCCAACACTTAATCTCCACTATATTTGCTAATGGTTTTAGAATATACAACCACCAAGATTTGGTCAGAAACCACTTGCAAGTGAGCTGCTGAGGTGGTTGATTTGTAACAATAAGCCGCTCCATTCACATATTAATCTATAGAAGATGAATTGGCCTTCCACTGTTATAAATGTACTAATTACAGTTTGATGGTATACAAAAAAACACAGCAGGGACTCCAAAAAATGAAATGCAATCAAGTTGAGATGGATCAATAATCTTCATAATGAAATCTTCCTCTTCAAGCATATTTCTCACCAAAGAAGGCCAGTCCTCTCTTTTAGGCACAAGGATCTCAAAGCACACTAAAAACTTGCCAATGGAATAATGAATTCACAAGGGGTATTTCCCACCACTCTTTTGCCTCTAGACACCATTGCTAGCATAGATCTCTACTTAGTGTAATTTTGGTTGGTAGTGTTGTGAGGTTTTCACACCATCGCCCCATTGCAATGAGGACACACTCTTTTTGCTCTAGCAGTAGGAGTGGGTGGTCTAGGAGTCTTAGGTGGTAACAATTTCGAGTCTCCAGGCCTTAGAAAGGGAGTTTGATGAAGTCAGGGAGGTGAGTAAAAGATGGAAATCAGTCAAGTCCCTAGGTCTCAACTTGGGCAAGAGTGCATGATTAGATGGATAGATGGGGCTGTTAGCATCCAATTCAACCAGGTGACCCCTTAGACATGTCGTCCCTTGCAAGTTCACCCTGGGAGGAGTTTGAGATGGTGGGATTTTTAATGAGGAAAGGGAGAGAAATCAGTCAAGACATTGAACTTGAGTTTAGGCTTGAGCGAAACAAAAAGTGGCAAGTATAGGAGCAGTGGTTCTGGGAAAAATGGCAGATTCCTCTCAAAATCAGAGGGTGGGGGATAATAAGAAAATGAAATCTGGGATTTGATTGGGCTGAATAACTTAATTGTTTCAGATTTCAAGTTATAAAATCAAGCTTAATTTGAAAATACATCCTTGCTAAGTGCTAATGTGATAACATTTCATAAGGATTTTAAGTTTTATTTCATGTTCAATTATCATTTCATAAACTTAATGCTTTTCCTCTTTTGTTTTGCAAGGTGGATCGTTCAGGAGGAGGCAAGGAAATGTTTAGAACTTCAAGTGGCAAGTTCAAGCTCAAGAACTCCAAGCAGGCTACAGGAGGGCAGGCCCAACTTTGAAGGCTTCAAGTGGATGCTTCAAGGCTCAAGCTCGAAGGTTTCAATGAGAAGGAAAATTCAACATCAAGGTCATCAAAGGAAAATTGAAGTCAAGATAACAAGGATCCAAGAGGGCAAAAGAACAAAGGGAATGAACAAATTTGCAAGTCCAGCTACATGGAGGATTTCACTACTTCAAGAAGAATCGAAAGAGACATCAAGTTTACAAGTTCGAGAGGCAAGTTCAAGTCAAAGCAATGAGAAAATTTCCAGGAGATGAAGAGGATTCGAGAAGATGAAGCAATTTGGGAATATGCCATCACTATTGAAGGCTTGGCAATGTTGAGTATCAAGAGATATTTTCCCATCCTCAAGAGATTGATCAAGTCTACAAGATGAGGATGATGAGGTGGCACCTAGTTGTCTTCTACCAATCAAAATATTTCAGTTTGAAGTACATTTAATCAAATTATGCCAAGTGTACAATTTTCTTATTGACTATCAAAAGCATTGTAATTTTCTTATTGGCCCACAAGGTGGTGCCTTCATGTAATTGGTTGATAGAATGGCAACCCTAATTAGGGTTTTGTAGGGATAAATCTTGGCCCTTGATCTTGAATTGATCTTGGCCCTTCACTGTAATTGAACACCTATAAAAGGCCAAGGCCTTCTCATTTGTAATAGTTAGTCAGCTAGAATTAGATTACAGAGCTAGAAGTAGAGTAGTTAGCTAAGGGAGAGACTTGATCAAATTGCTGCTATAATGTTATTAAAGTGATTGATGATTCATTGTTGGTCTTCATGGTGAATCACTTAATATTGCTTTGAAGTGTTGCATGGTTTCCTCAATCCTCACTTGGAGTAGATTTATTTTCATGTTGTTTGAAGTAGTTTATGTTGATGTTTTATAGCTACATGAGTGTAGCGTTGAGAGTCTTCTTTTCTCCTGCTGAAGATGATTCATTTTACCTTCTTGGTTATTGAATTTGTATTTAATATTCCTAGCGGTGGTTGTCTATTCATTTGCTCTTCAGCAGTGGATGAGTTTGGGTTTCTTACTGTGACTGTCTACTCTTTGTGTCGATTTTTATGCTTCATGATAACCGCCAGTCTCTTCACTCTCCAAGGAGACAACGGAGAGTCAAGTATAATTTATATGCAATCCGAGATTATATTCATGTTACTCAAATATATATAGTTCGAGATCATATTCAGGATTCTCAATCATATACAATTCGAGGTTATAGTCAGATTGTATTTTCTGTGTGAAGGAGATTTTGTTATTGCTTTATCTTCATTCCAGTTCAGCGTGGAACAAAATTGTATATCAAGACATTCTATTTTACATCAATAAAAGTGATTTTTATGTGTGGCTGGGTTTTTCTCTCTCAGGTAGGAGGGTTTTCCCAAGATAATTTTGGTGTCTTTATGTTTTGTTGTTTATCTCTATTTCTGGTTCAAATTTAACATAGTATCAGAGCGGGATTAAGTAAGATTCAAAACCAGAACTATTCAAGCAGCAAAGTTTTCTTATTTTTTTCTTCTAGATTGATTATTTCAAATTTCAACAATGATAAATGGACTCAAGGTTGAAGATAGGCTTGATGGTGCATCAAACTTCACATCTTGGAAATTCGGAGTTCTTATTGGACTAGAAGAAAATGATCTTCTAAACTATGTGAAGAATGATGTGCCTGAGCGAACCAATGATGCTGGGAAAACTCAATGGAAGAAGAATAACATTATGGCAAGGAAGATATTGATTGATTCTGTAAAGGATCATCTTATGCCTATTATATCCAAGTTGAAGTCAACTAAAGACATGTTTGAGAATCTTCAAAGTTTGTATGAGTTCAACAATACTAGCAGAGCTCTTACCTTGAGACGTCAGCTCCTCTGTATAAAAATGGCTAAAGGAGAATCAATCATCTCCTTCTTCGTGAAGATTACCGAATTGAAAGATCAACTTAGTGCCATTGGAGATACAATTGAAGATAAAGACCTAGTTATGCTGACCACGAATGGTCTTCCTCATTCTTGGGAGTCTTTTATTCAAGGCATTAGTGGAAGAGATGAATTACCCAAGTTTGATCGTCTTAGAGTTGATTGCATTCGAGAGGAATTCAAATTAGAAGCAAGAGGAAATGGATGAAAATTCACCATGAAGATCGTGTTCTTGCTGCTCAAATGTCTAAAAGGAAAGGAAGAGAAGGGAGAAAAGGAAATTACAAGAGGAATAGAGATAGAAATTAAGATTCAGCTCTTGAACCAAAGAAGGACAAGTATGGTCCATATGCTCGAGATTGTGTAACAAGACCAAAAGATCATGTTGTTGTTGCAAATGTTGATGATGTGTCACCTCAAAAAGAATCTAGTGACAACTCAGAGAGATTTTTATTTATCTTAGCCCTTTCAAGCAATGTTCCAACTGACAGTAATACTTGGTTGATTGATAGTGGTGCTTCATGTCACATTACAAGATACTGAGAACATCTTTCTAACTTGGTAGAAAAAGAAACTCATTTGCAAGTAATAATTGGAGATGATGCTTGATGATGCTTGTTATTCAGTGAAAGGTGTTGGGACTACCTCTTTTCATCTAGATTCCGACATCCCTCTTCATTTGAGCGATGTCTTGTTTGTTCCAGGAATCAAAAGAAATCTAGTCTCAATTACAGCATTGGAGGACAAAGGGTATCAAGTTGCATTTGCTGAAGGAAAAGTGCTTGCATGGAGGAAAAACTCTAGCATCAAGACAGCTCGTGAAATTGGTGTTCGTCAAGAGAGTCTATATAGAATTTTTGTCCGTCCTATTCAATCTTTAGCGCATGATTCCATCAGTTTAAGTGAGTTGTGGCATAGGAGATTTTCTCACTTAAATTTCAAAACTCTTTCATCCATGGAGAAGATGGTTACTGGTCTACCAAAGCTTAATCAAGAGCATGATGACATTTGCAAAGGTTGTGCACTAGGTAAGAATGTTAAAGGTCCTTTTCACAATAGTGAAAGTAGGGAAAAAAAAAATTTAGATCTGATTTATGTGGACAATGTTTGTGGCATCTTTGAGTGGTTTTTGTACTATGTGATTTTTATTGATGACTAATCTCGAAAGACTTGGATTTATTTCTTTAAATCTAAGGAGTCTGAAGAAGTACTTTCTAGATTTAAAGAGTTTAAAGCTCAAGTTGAAAACTTGTCTGGAAAAAGGATCAAAGTTTTGAGATCAGATAATGGAGGGGAATACATTTTTGGAGGTTTTCAAAATTTATGTATTGAGGCAGGGATCAAGAGGGAGTTTTGTGTTCCATATAACCCGCAACAAAATGGAGCTATAGAAAGAAAGAATAGATCCATAGTTGAGGCAGCCAAAGCTATGATTCATGATCAAAATCTGCAAACTTTTCTTTGGGCAGAGGCTTGTAGAACTGTTGTTTATGTTCAAAATCAAAGTCCTCATCAAATTTTGGAAAATATGACTCCTAAAGAGGCCTTCACAGGTATTAAACTTGAGGTTAGTCATTTAAGAATTTTTGGTTGTCTTGTTTATATTCATGTGCCTAAAGATAAAAGATCCAAGTTAGAACCTTCAGGCAAGAAAGAATTTTTTGTTGGTTACAGTGTCTTCTAAGGCCTACAGGATATACATTCCAGGACAGAAATAGATTGAGATTAGCAGGGATGTATCTTTTGAAGAAGTAGCTCTCAAAAGATCAAAAGGGTCTTCATGGAGATAGATAGGGAAGAACAAGAGACATCTCAAGATATGGGCATTTCTCCTGATCATCCTCTTGAGATTCAGAGGTAGTCTACTGAATTAGAAGAGTCTATTGATCCATTTGATCCCATAGAACCAACCAATGGACCAAGTAATATTTCCTTAGATAGAAAGAGGCTAGACATACTATGCAAGAGGCTGAAAAGTATGCAGCTCCTCGTGGCACCTTTAGAGAAAGCAAGTGACCACAAAAGTTTCCAGGTTATGTTGCATTAATGAGTAATATCATTGAGTCCAAGCCTTCTAGTTTTGAGGAGGTATCAAATCAGCAAGTGTGGAGAGATGCTATGACTGAAGAATATCAATCTATCATCAAGAATGATGTTTGGGATGTTGTTCCAAGGCCTAAAGGAAAATCAGTTGTCTTCCAAGTAGTTGTTCAAAATCAAGCATGCAACTGATGGGAGTATTGAAAAGTATAAAGCAAGATTTGTGGCAAGAGGATTCTCTCAGAAGGAGGGAATAGATCATGTTGCTCATTATACATCTATCAGGACTATTATTGCTATTGCATCATCTAAAAGATGGAAGCTACATCAAATGGATGTAAAGACTACATTTCTTAATGGTGTGATTGAAGAAGTGTTTATCGAACAGCCAGATGGTTTTGTGATTCATGGGAAGGAATCTCATGTATGCAGGTTGGAAAAGGCATTGTACGGCCTTAAGCAAGCACCGCGTGCATGGTAAGGATTGAGCAATACTTAATGAGCTTGGGATTCTCCAAGAATGAAGCAAATTCAAATATTTACTTCAAGGTAGTTGATGATGAAGCTTTAATTTTAGTTCTTTATGTTGACGATTTATTTCTTACTGGAGCAGATAATCTCATTGTTAAATGTAAGAAAGATTTAGCTTCTGAGTTTGAGATGAAGGATCTCAGTCTTATGCATTACTTTCTAGGACTAGAAGTGTGGCAAAGATCCAATGAGATTATTCTTAGTCAAGGGAAATACACAATAGACATTTTGAAGAGATTTGGTACGTTATATTGCAAGTCCATGTCAACCCCTATGGAAACAAATTTGAAGAAGTTGAATGATTTTGCAGCCAATTCAGATTTAGTAGAACCCACCATGTACAGACAATTGATTGGATCGTTGATGTATCTAGCCAATACTAGACTAGATATTTGTTATGCTATGAACACTCTTAGTCAGTTTATGTGTAAGCCTAGACAAATTCATCTAGTTGCAGCAAAGCATATCTTGAGATATTTGTATGGTACAGTGGGATATGGTCTGAGATATGCTTCTTGTGAAGATCTGAAATTACAGGGTTACTCTAATTATGATTAGGCCGAGAGTATAACCAATAGGAAGAGTACCTCTAGATGTTGTTTTAGCTTAGGATCTGCCATGATTTCTTGGTGCAGCAGGAAACAGGCATGTGTGGCTCAAAGCACTGCAGGAGTTGAATATATTTCAGCATGTGTAGCAGCTCAAGAAGCAGTGTGGCTTCGAAAGCTTCTTGCAGGTTTGTTTGGTCAAACATTGGAAACAACTGTGAATTTTTTGTGATAATCAAAGCTATGTGAAGCTTTCTGTTAATCCAATGTTTCATGATAAAACAAAACATGTGGAGATCAAAAATCATTATTTAAGAGATGTGGTGCTAAGGAAAGCAATTCAACTCAAGTATATTTGTATTGATGAGCAGACAACTGACATTCTCATCAAGCCACTTTCCAGAGTGAAGTTTACATATCTTCCAGATAAGCTTGGTATTGTGGAGAATGTTGCTCTTGCTGAGAGAGAGTCTCAGCATCAGTGATTCTTGCTATTTGTAATGCATATTTCTCTGAGACGGAGAAATATGAGGTGAAAGCCCTTGTTTGCCCCTGAGACGGAGGTATTGCTCTTTCCACTCATGGGAGTAGCCATGGTGGATGTCATGTTGAGAGACTCCGTGACAACATCATGTTGAGTGACTCCGTGATGAGCACTTATGCACATAATTCCTTTCACACATGGGAGTAGCCATGGTGAACGTCATCTTGAGTGACTCCATGACCCTATCACGTTGAGAGACTTCGTGATAAAAATTTTGGTTTCTCACAAATGGGTGTAGCCATTGAGAGTGTCATGTTGAGAGACTTCATGACATGAGAATTTGAAAAGATTCCTCCCTAGCTAAGAGGGAGTGTTGATGTTTTATAGCTACATGAGTGTAGTGTCGGGAGTCTTCTTTTCTCCTGCTAAAGATGATTCATTTTACCTTCTTGGTTATTGATGTTGCTGGCAAATTTGTATTTAATATTCCTAGCAGTGACTGTCTATTCATTTGCTCTTCAAGGGTAGATGAGTTTGGGTTTCTTACGGTGACTATCTATTCTTTGTATTGATTTTTATGCTTCTTGATAACCGTTAGTCTCTTCACTCTCCAAGGAGACAATGGAGAGTCAAGTATAATTTATATGCAGCCCGAGATTATATTCATGTTACTCAAATATATGTAGTTCGAGATCATATTCAGGATTCTCAATCATATACAGTTCGAGGTTATATTCAAATTGCATTTCATGTGTGAAGGAGATTTTAATATTGCTTTATCTTCATTCTAGTTCAGCGTGGAACAAAATTGTATATCAAGACATTTGTTGTACATCAATAAAAGTGATTTTTCTGTGTGGCTTGGTTTTTCTCCCTCAAGTAGAAGGGTTTTCCCATGATAATTTTGGTGTCTTTCTGTTCATTTCTTTATATTTTGTTGTTTATCTCTATTTTCTAGTTCAAATTTAACAATTTAGTTGAATGAAAGAAATTGTGGATGTTTACTTACTTGACTCGAATTGAAAACTAGGTCACTAGCCTCTTGTTGATTGTAAGTGTGTCATGTGTGGTAAGCTAGTGATTGTACTCAACTTCAATTGATATTCAATCTTTAGTTTGCCTCCATTTGATGAGATTGAAGAGGAGATATTGATTTGAAAATCATTTGAGTATACCTTAGAAGCTTGCACTAGGTGGGTGGACCCATTGACAAAATTGCATCTAGTAGAGTCCAAGTTCATCCATGCTCCCTTCCACTCATAGTTTAAGTTGAGAATTGAAGAGTTGGGAAATCAAAACTATATTTTCATTGCACATTGTGAAGCTAGATCTTTAGAAGTGCAAACACTTGATATCCATTGAATGAATAGCGTAAGTCCCCTAAGTGATTACCAGAAAATCACATTATTTCACTGAGCAAGTATCCACAATTGAAGGAACCTTGAAGTCATTTCATGATCTTGCTTTGCAAGCTTAGCATGAGAAGTGACCTTATTCAAGAGAGGATGGAGTATCTAAGTGTTTCACTTTGAAACATTGGATGTTTGATTCTATATGTTGTAGTGGAACAAAACTCACGTCAACAGGTAGCTCCAATGTTAAAAGCCCATCTGAAAGCCTATTATCCAAATGGCCCCCACATTTGATCCAAATATTGGTTATTGCTTAATTTTCCCTTCAATCTAAAAAAATATCTCATGTTTAAGTAGTTCAAATACCGTGAGACAACTTCCTTTCTTTCTAAGATAAAAGCTCAAATAACAGAAGTAACCTATACACATACCATGCTCCAATAAATTATCAACAATCCCCTTGCTACTTTTCCATCATTCGATAGCTTGATAGCCTTTACAAAGTCATCTTGTGCATATACCTGCCCATGGAATTACATGCTAATCTAGAAGTTACCATTTATACCAGCTTTTATTATACCAAAACCTACCATATTCAGATTTTCAGATCTCTGCTCTCTTCGATCTTCATAATACATATACAGGGTTTTCCAGTCTTTTTCTTCCTAAAAGTCAATAAATGGAGATCCTGGATTCAACATTCTCTTCATTTGAACCTCATTTATGAGGATTTTGAACTTCTTATTTTCAGTCATTCTAAACCTCTTGCCCAATGTTAACAAATAAGAGCAAACAAAAGCTCAGAAAACAGTCTCCAATGTGCTGACTAGACTCATGCACATACACATCTTGTTAAAATGGATCGCGTCTCACAAGACCAGCCACTCTAATAAGTCACCGAGCATTTGTGTTCTAATATGCATGTGTAACCACTTAAATACATCAAATTGTACATGATATACCTAATAACATATATTGCCTCAGAAACAATAGAACTTTCAATATATCCGTATTGCAATGCTTCATAATTATCCTACTCTATAGTTGCTATAAAGTTATACAATGTTTATAGAATATACAACCACCAAGATATGGTCAGACTCAGAAACCACTTGCAAACAAGCTACCGAGGTCATCAATTTGGAGTAATAGGCCACTTTGTGGACAAAATAATCTGTAGATGATTAATTAGCCTTCAACCCATCATAAATGCAATTCACTCCCCTTCAAGGACATGTCAACCTACTTGTAATCATTATAGTTTGATGTTATTCAAAAAAACAGAGATTCCAAAAACTGGTATATAATCAAGTTTGTAATGCATCACAAATCTTCATATGTGATCTCCCTCCTCAAGCAGATTGCTCCTTACCAAAGCAGGTTGGTTATCTCTCTGAAGCATGAGGATCTTCAAATCACAATAAAAACTTGCCGGTGAAATAAATGACTCCATCAGGGATAATTATCAATATTTTGCCTCTAAGACACCCTCAAAAGCACAGTTGTCAACTTTGTGTAGTTCAGGTAGTTCATTCTAGTGTAAAAAACCCCATCCAAGCTCACCTATCTAATAACACCTTATTCACCGCCTAGATTCTAGAGCCAACATTTGACTATGCGGAGGGTGAACACCAAAAGTTGGATAATTTTGGTGGTTCTAAATATATCTTAGAACTTGAAACTTGATCCCAACAAACCACTATGCGTCTCTAAACATAATTAAATACTTAAAATGATGTGTTGAATGTGTTTCCATTATCTTTTATCGCATTTTATTCTCTTGTGAAGAAAGAAGGTAATTGGATGAGCTACTGATCAAGAGGGGGATTCCTAGTGTTGCTTTGTTTGAAGAAAGTGTTGTGGAAGAATGATAGGTGTAATTTTTATTCATTCTTTATATGCTTATGGCATTGGAAATGAATTATTGTCTTTGCTTAATTCCTGTGCTTTTTTATTTATGCTTGAAATAAGTAATTGGTAAATGATTAGTTTTGTTATGATTGCTTCAGTTTCTTGCTTTATCTATGGTGATGGGTTTGAATACCTATTTGCTTGGTGTAGGGTGAGACCCTGTCTCCCATATTTGTGTCTTGGGTTTAGTTGGACTCTCTCTCTATTCCTTTTTGCACTGTTGCACTGAGTTGTCTCACTTGGGTTGTCTTTCATTGTTATACGTACTAGTATCGTGTCATGTCGCATGGCAACTTGATAGATTGAGTCGGTGAAAACTCTCTACTCGTGTGTTGTGCTTCCACTTTGAAGAGTTTGACACATTGGAATGCTTTCCACTCCCTTGTTGAGATGATGATGTGTCTCTCCTTGTGTGTGTCACCAACATGTCTCTTCTGCAGGTGTATTGGTGTTTCCATCCTTGGAAATGGAAAAAAAATAAGCATGTTCATTCTTGAGAAATACAGTAACTCCGAAAAGAATGTAATGTATTTTTTGAAAACTCTCCTCTATAACAGTTTTAGAGCTCTTTGAGGAAAAAGTGTTTTTTGGTTTTCATTGCTTTTTTAAGAAAACATTTTTGCTTTTTCATTGCATTTTTGGAAAACCCTTGTTTTACTTTTGGCCCTGAATTTGGGGATGGCAGGGAGATGGCACCGGAGTGACGGTGGGGTAAGGTTGGGGGCGGTTGCAGTGCTAATATAGAAATTGAAGTGACTTGAAAACTTCAAGGCAAAATCTGCAATATAACATCTCTATGAAAGATAAACTAGTTTTCACGATGTTAAAGTTTGCAATCAGTATGTAATGGCATGTGCCATATAGCAAGCGACTCAACAGCATCCCCGGTGGAGGTAGCAGAGGCGGTGGTGCTGTAGGGAGGCGTTTCATTCAAGTCCTCAAATCTTGAAAACGCCCACCTGCTAGGGACACAGGGTTTGGCGGGGGGAGGGGGACCTATGCCTATGGAACAATGGCCCTTGGTCCCCCCTCCCCAAAACCCGTCCCTTCATCCCCTAGTCTAGAAACTCTGTGGAACTATGACTTTTTCATTAGTTTTTCCAGAAAAAATCCTAAATAATAAAACATAAATATGATCACTTTTCAGCACATAAAACAACTTTCTAAATAATTAAATATAAGAATATGTAGTTACTTAATTAATTATCCCATTTAAATCATCCCAAAGTCTTACAAAAAATATTAAAGTAATCTAATTAAATTGTCCTAATAATTCTACCAACTCCTTAAGTGTAGAGGAATTTATTTTCATAAGTTTTTCCAAAAAGAATCCTAAATAAAATAACATAAATATGATCACTTTTCAGCACATAAAACCACTTTCTACATAATTAAATATAAGAATATGTAATTATTTAATTATTTATCCCTTTTAAACTAAGATACTGGGTTCGGCCCTGGACCCCCCAGACCCGGACAAATTCGAACCAGTTCGTGGTCCGGGTCCGGCCCGCCTGTGGGTCCGGGCTGACAGGGCAGGGTCCGAATTTTTGCAAACCAAATTCGAACCCAGGGTTGGCAGGGTTCGAACCCGGGCGAATTCGGTAAAAAAAATCGAATTTGGGCCGAATTTAAGGCGAATTTCGGGCGCGGTTTTAGTGAAAACGTTTTTTTATGCCAAAATTTATAAAAATTTGGCATCCACAACCCTAAAAAGGTGAGTTTAAAGGCTTTTGTTTGCTTCTAATTGTCATTTGTGGTGTGCAAACAGCTTATTTGGTCTTGAGCAAGAGGAAATAGGTGTTTGAGCAAGAGCTTGGTTGTGCAAGGAGGAGTTGAAAGCTTGATTTGTGGACGTTCTTCAAGTGATTGTGCCTCATTTCTACACCTGTGCAAGCTTACAATGAGTGGAAGAGGTAAGTTCTT
>MU222182.1:19425-32446 GCA_018584345.1 Thuja plicata | reverse complement strand
AATAAAGAAGTGTAATGAGAAATTTTCTTCTTCTAGATTTTGATTTTAGACAAATTGCATGAAGTCCTAATCCAACTTAGTCATTCCTTTTCTATTGCATCCTCTTTTTTTTTCTACTTGGGTTTCTTATTTTTCTGTTTTAGTCCTACTTTGTAAGAGATTTTTGGATCCTTTAAAAACCCACCTTACTTTAATACCAAATATGATGAACTATAACTGATTGAATGTTTGAAGATGACAAGTTGATGATCATCGAGCTGCAGAAAGTAAATGCAAGAGATTAAATCAGTTAATGTATTGTATTGTCATTGATGTCAACCTAATTTGTTATGATTGGTCATATACATAATGTCATAGAGTTTAAGAAATAAAAGAGATAAAGTTAATGTTATCAGAAAACATATAAAGATAGTGTACACCGAGTGATAGTAAACACCGACGGACAGTGCACACCAACGGATAGAGAACCCCAAGAAAGTCACAGTGTATGCTGAGAAAAGCAACCCTGAGCATAAGTAATGTTCACAGTGTTTCCCGACGGATAGAGAACACCGAAGGTTAGTGTTACCCGAGGACAAATGGAGTCATTGAACGAACAAACTAAGATTTGATCAGCGATCAGAACTAGAGTTAGGAAATGACAAAATACTTAGTTGGTAGGAGCTAAATATAGAGTTAACTGATTGATTAATTTGTTTTCATCGATCTGATAAACTAAGGATAAGAAGGATATTTAAAGCACAGAAAAAGGAGAGATTTGTGGAATAAATCTAAAGAAAAGCTTTAAAGATTAAAGCAATGCATGACAACATTTGTGGATCAAGAAAGCTGTCTACGTCAAGAACAAGAAGGACAATAAATGGTGAAATCATGTCTATATAAAGAGACAAGTAATTCATTATGAAAAGAGGAATGTTGAGTATAATTCTGGTGAAGATAGAAGTCTTCATGCAGATTTAAGCATACAGGCTGAAGGACAGAGCCAAGAATTCTACAGACACCGAGAAACAAAGAAGCAACAACATTCACCGAGCAGAAAGAATGGGAGAAAAAGGAATTGAAGAGAACATTGATCAAAAGAGGTATTATGGACTTACAATATATCTTAAAATATGCAAGCTTAAGTTGTATTTATGAACAAATCATTTACTATTTCAGTTTAACCATTGATTCATAAAATCTCTTAAATGAGTGGGATTTAATAGTCTTTATTATATTGAGATACATCCTTAGGAGTATCAAAAGGTTTTCATGTTGACAGCATAGTGAACGCTAGGTCAAGTGATAAACTGTTAGTTTTAAATCCTTTAACAAGGTCGCACTTAACAATGTGTTTGTAACCTTTAACAAGGTTGACTATTCACCGAGCTCACTTCAGAAGAGTGAAAATTTTGGGTTACCAGTCACAAGTGGTTTTTCCCTTAATAGGGTTCCGCGTTAAAAATTCATGTGTCAAATGTGTATATGGTTCATAACTTTGATGTTTTGCTTTACACATTACTAAAACAAGATTGGTTGATAAAAACTAAGTTTATTTACTAATATTCAGTAAAGGTTAGGAAAACATAACTGCTATTCAGTAAAGCTTAAGAAAAGGATAAATAGTATAATCATCGAGTAGTATATACATGTTAGATTTACACAAGGCATACATCTTGTAGGACTGAAGATAATTGAAGGTATTATATTTGTGATATAAATATTTTGTTGGATTATTAGATTAATTGTTTAGGCCACTGATTCACCCCCCCTCTCAGTTATTCTAATGTTTGGTATCACAACTTGTGTGCTTGGAAGAGAGTTTTAAGACTCAAGCTAAAGATCAAAAGATGAGCAAAAGGGATGTGCCTATGTTGAACAAAGACAACTTTGCATCATGGCAAAGCAAGATAAGACTCCACCTATTAGGTATTGGAAATGATGTCACATAGTACTTGGATACTAATTTTTTTTAACTACTGGACCTCTGACATTTGATCAATTGAGAGAGAAACATGAACAAAATTCAATGATGATATAACTTGCTTCCTCACTCTCTGATGCTAAATTTGAAGATGTCAAATCATGCACCACTGCAAATCAAAAGTGGGATAAACTCAAGCTAGTCCATGGAGGAGATAAAAATGTGATAAGAGCTAAGGTTGAAAGCCTAAGAGGAAAGTTTGATGACCTAAGAATGAAAGAAGGAGAAAACATCACTCAGTACACTAGCAGAATCAAGGAAGTCGTCAATGCTATCCAAGGTGTAGGAGGTGTACTTGAAGAAGAAATAGTGGTAAGTAAAATTCTAAGAACCTTACTACCTATTTATGCTATTAGAGTATCTGGAATTCAAGAAATGAGAGCAGTATCAAATAACAATGTTACTCTAGATAGTTTGATTGGTAGAGTTATTTCATTTGAGATGAATAACTTTGACAACAATGTCTTACCAACTATTGCGTCTGCATTCAAATCGTCTCTAAAAATAAGTAAATCAAGTCATAAACACACTATGAGAAATGATAGTGAAAGTGATAGTGATGAAAAAGAACTTGATGAGATTGAAGCACTAATGGCTAGAAGATTGCAGAGAGGCAAAGGTAGATATAAAGGTAAATTACCATTGGTATGTTTTAATTGCAAAGAGATTGGACACTTTGCTGCTAGATGCCCTAACAAGAGAAAAGAAGACAGAAAAATGACAGATCTTATGAAAAGAAGCTTGACAGAGGTGATGACCGAGATTTTCAAATCAACTGACAATCTGACAGAAGAGATAACCGAGACTACAATGACAAAGGGAAAAAGGATTGTTACCTAGCTGAGAACAAAGCTGAAAATACTGACAGTGAATCTGATGAAGATATTAAGGTGGTATTTGTTGCTATGAAGGATGATTCAGACAAAGAAGAAAGGTATGTTGAAACTGCACTCATATCTAAGGTTAGTAAAAATGATGTCTTGATTATTGATAGTGGTTGTACTCACCACATGACTGGAGATAAGGAAAAGTTTGAAACTTTTGAATATTATAATGGTGGATCATTAAGAATGGGTAATGACTCACCTTGTCCAGTTGAAGGTAAAGGAACCATCATGTTGAATAATCTGATCAGGTGTGGAAATGCATATTGGGTGAAATGACTTAACTATAATCTATTGAGTGTTTCACAACTAAATAACACAGGTCACCGAGTTGCATTTGAGAACAAAAAGGCAAAGATCTATCATGAATAAGGAAGGTTGATCGGTACTGGTGAACAAACAAAAGGTAACCTATTCTATCTTGATAAGATTGAAACCACTTGTTTATTGGCTAGAAATGAAGACATATGGTTGTGGCATAAAAGGTTATATCATGTGAATTTTGACAACATGGTTAGGATAATCAAGAAAAGAAAAGTAAGAGGCTTACCGAGCATGTCAAAACCCGACCATGTCATGTGTAAGAATTGTAAAAAAGGTAAAATGAAAAAGTTTAGTTTCAAGAGAAAAACCTACACATCTAATGCTATTCTAGAGTTAGTCCATACTGACCTATGTGGACCAATGAGAACAAAGAGTTATTACGGTGATAGATACTTCATTCTATTTGTTGATTATTATTCTAGAATGATGACTGTTATGTTCCTAAAAGAAAAATCAGAAGGATTTAAGATGCTTAGATGGTATACAACCATAGTTGAAAAAAAAAGTAGAAAGGGACTAAAATGTTTAAGTTTAGATAGAGGAGGAGAATTTATTTCTGATGAATTCACTAACTTTTGTATTGAGCATGGAATTACAAGACATGTTTTTGCACCAAGAACACCACAACAGAATGGGATTGCTGAAAAAAGGAACATATCAATTGTTGATTGTGCCAGAACACTGATGATTGAAAAAGGCATCACACAAACATTCTGGGGAGAAGCTAGAAGTACTATTCTCTATACATTAAACTGAGTTCAATTAAAGAAAGACACCAATAAGAGACCTTATGAACTATGGTATGGATACACACCTAACGTAAGTTACTTTAGAATTTTTGGAAGTCAGTGTTATATTTTGAAAGATGATAGAAATAGAAAGCTTGAATCGAAAAGTGATGACAATATCATTAATAATCCCCTATTGCATCTATGCAATCTCCAATGTCTTAAAAAATCTGGTCACATAGAGATGCCCGACTAGTGCTTGCAGGAAATTTCAGCAAATAGGTTTCCCTTGCTGAGAACTTTATTGCACATTGTCTCTGCTTACATTTCCCCAATGGTCATGGTGCTCCAATGGTGGAAAATCAAGCCAGAGACATGATAGACTGAACCCTCTTACTCATGTGGTTCTGACTAGATACTAATAGACTGTTGATACCCTACGAGTACTCAATAACTCAAACAACTCAAATGAATTATATACTAAAGTAAAACATTAAACATCCATTCATATATATAAAGTACAGAGTAAATAAATGTGCAAGAAAAACCATAATTTTGTATTTCCTTTGTTCATCAGTTTGCTTACATTTCAAAAGATTATCTGTTCCACACTATTCTCCCTTTTTATAGCTACTGTAAACTCTCCCTCATCCTATAACATTCCCTCTGGTATATCCACAAAATTCTTGGTAACGCCCAAGTAGAATTCTAAACCCTAGTGACCGTTATAGAAGATGAATAGATGCATCAGCATAAGCATCCTAAACTTTTCATGTCCTCATTGGCCAAATAGAATTCTAGTCACATCGAGACCTGATGACTTCATGAGGAATTGAGAACTAGCACATTTCTAGTCATGTCGATCCCCGGTCACTTCATTAGAATAACACACACTGATCATATGGATAGCATTTTCCATCGGGGTAGCTAATTTTTAGACTTGCCGATCCCCGATCACTTCATCGGAGTAACATACACCAATTATTGGGATAGCATGTTTCATCAGGGTAGCACATTTTGAGACTTATCGATCCCTGATCACTTCATCGGAGTAACATACACTAATCATCAAGATAGCATGTTCCATCGGGGTAGCACATTTGGATTCTTATTGATCCCTAATCACTTCATCAGAGTAAGTTATATGTTGATAGTGCAAATTTTACAATTCTGTTCAGAATGCATCTAGGCCTTTTGTGATCTTGACCAACTGGTTGATTTTGATCCCAAAACAACCTAAGGACTTAACAAAATAAAATCTACCCTATTATGGACCTCTTTTGACCAGTTTGATCATGAGGTCTTATGTGTGTTGCTCATGTCAATGACCTTACAAATTTGGGTCCTTATTACACACCCTTATTGACTCTTATTTAGATATCTTTAGACTCATGACATTCCACGAGTGTTGTCTCTAGAGGTGCTCCTGAACTATACTCTCTAGGTGATTGAATCTCAAGTCCACTTGAGATGATTTCTTGCAAGGTTGTGCCATGTTTCTTCATTTGATCTTTATCTATCCATATTACATCTGATTAAGAGAGTTCTCTCCATTTAACAAGGTATTCCTTGTAGACTTCATTCCTTGTTTTCTTCACAACTTTGGTATCTATGATCTTCTCAAGATTTGGTGGTTCTTGGAGTGGAAAGTCCTTCAATATTTCTTCTTGATCAGTTACTTGCAATGAATCACCTACATGTACATTACCTTTAAATGGTGTTAATTCTGCCACATTAAAAATAAGAGATATACCAATGTTTGAAGGTAGTTGTAGTTCATAGGCAATATTGCCAAACTTATTAAGGATTATTAAGGATTTTGCATGGTCCTACTTTCTTCATCATTAGTTTTCTATGTTTCCCCTTGGGTAACCTCTCTTTCTTCAGATTTACCCATACCAAATCACCAACATCAAATTGTACATCTCTCTTTTTCTTATCAGCCTGCTCCTTATACTTCTTTGTGTTATTTTGCAATATCTTTCTAACTTGATCATGAACTTCTTTAAAATACTTGTATAAAATTCTTCACCATGAGCACAAATATGTTCCTTTGATGGTAAGTCTCTCAATTCTAATATCCCTCTTGGATTCAATCGCATCTGAAATAGGCTTTTTCTTGTACTTCCATTGACAGAATCATTATAAGCATATTCAGCTTGTGGAAGAATGGAATCCCATTTTTCTCCATACTATTTAGTGAGACATCTTAACAAATTTCTCAATGTCCTATTGACCACTTCAGTTTGGCCATCAGTTTGGGGGTTGTATGCTAAACTAAAAGACAAATTTGTGCCTAGCTTCCTCCACAAAGTCTTCCAAAAATTTCCTACAAACTTCACATATCTATCAGACACAATGTTTAAAGGAATTCCATGTATTCTTACCACCTCTTTGAAGAAAATATCTACAACATAAGAAGCATCACTTGTAATTTTACATGGAAAGAAGTGTGACATCTTACTAAACCTGTCAACAACCACAAAAGCACTATCAAATTCTTTTTGAGTTCTATGAAAACCCATCACAAAGTCTATGCTAGCACTTTCCTACGGCCTGGAAGGAATGGGAAGTGGCTGATATAGTCCAACATTCATTTTTTTCATTTGGCTTTCTGACACACTATACATGGATCCACAAAGTTTCAAACATCTCCCTGTAATTTAGGCCAGTGATAGAACCTTCTTACCAATTCAAGCATTTTGTCTAACCCAAAATGTCCCCCCATGCAACCACTGTGTTTCTCCTTGATTATATTATCCCTCATTGAGAACTTGGGAATGCACAATTGACACCCTTTGAAAAGAAGACCATATTGGATCAAATACTCAAAAAATTCTAAATGATATATTTTGTCAAAATTAGAACATGCCTTGTATATGTCTTTGAAGTATTCATCATCAGCATACATACCTTTTAGTGATTCAATCCCTGCACTTTCTAACTGAATTTTAGACATCATTAATGCCCTCCTACTAAGAGCATCAACAACTTTATTGGAAACAACTTTCTTGTGTTTGATTATAAATGCTTGGATTGATTCAACCCATTTCATATGCTTGTGACTCAATTTCCCTGATTGTTTAGGAAACTTAAGGCCCGATTATCTGTATACACAATAATTTTTTTTGGAAGCAAGTAATGTCTCCACTTCTTTAGGGATTGAACCAATGCATAGATTTATAATTCATAGGAAGATATTTCCTCTTAGCATCATTTAATTTTTCACTAAAAATACAATTGGTTTACCCTCCTGGCTGAGTACTGCACCTATTTCCAAATGACTTGCATCACATTCAATCTGATTTTTTTTGTTAAAATTAGGCAAGGTAAGAATAGGTTGTTGTGATACCTTTTTTTTTAGCATTTCAAATGCTTCATATGCTTCCATAGTCCATGAGGATTTTCACTTTTGTCCACATCTGATTGTTTCTAACATGGGAGCACAAATCTGGCTGAAATTCCTAATAAAATTCCTATAAAAGGTAGCAAGACCATGGAAGCTTCTTACATCACCAATTTTTCTAGAAGTTGGCCATGTGAGAATGACATTCACTTTATCAGGATCCATTTTTAGATTCCCCTTGGAAATCAATCACTTGTTTATTGGTGTTTTAAAATAATCAAACCCATAAATTTTTATCTTCATTATTTCCATTTTCTATCTCAATTTAGCTATCGTAGAGGTTTACCGTCTAAAGTAATTTGAATGTTATTTCTATCATTATGATTGAAACATGATGCTTTCATATGACTCTTTTGAAGAGAAGTGTGCTTGAGCAAAATTACATGTTGCACACCAATGAAAGAGGTTCTCATACGCATCCATGTAGTCACCAATATGACATGCATCAAGTACAAAATATTTATATTGAATATTACGAGTTGCTAAAATAATAATCTATACATTTTTTCCCCTCATGTATGGTTTATCCTATGATTCATGCAAAGAACCAGTAATAACTTAAAATTTAAAATAAGTAATAAAAGAAGGTAAAAGATCAACAATGATGTTACTTCTTCTTCACTACTTGTATCACCAATATGTGCATGCATTGCATAATCAATTACCTAGAGATTCGTTAATCCTAAAATGCAAACTTCAATACATTAAATCATTTAATTAATATCATCATGTTCTTAAAACCAAATACTTTTATTTATCCATATTTAATAACATTTAATTATATAATATATAAATTTTCCATTATTGCTGGCATAATTCTAACTATTTTGTCTAAGTTGATTTATCCTAAGTTATATGCATCATATTAAATATGGCTATCTTAAGCATTAGCGAGGTAAATTTTTATTTAAAAGAATCTAACGATGAATATTTCTAATCTATTTATATTGTTTATTAATGTTGACGGGTTCCTAAATTATTTAGAAGTGGTTATAAATTAAAAATTTGATGATGTATAAATAAAGTTTCTTAAGAATTAGTATTTCATGCATTTTTTAATATTTTAAGCATGTATATGTTAAGAGTTTCATACAAAGAATATAATAATTAAGACTATGAATGAATTTTTTGATTAGGCTTAAACAACACATTCTGAGTTTTGACTTTCTTAAATCTGACTTATCTAAAATTGTTCAAATATATAAGTACTATTGAAGAAGCTAAAGCTAGTACAATTTTAGATAAACCATACAAATAAATCAAAGCTTGAAATGTGTTCTTTAAGACAAACCAAACTTTTAGATTTGTAAGACACTCAACTATAAAAGTTAGAAATGAAATGTAACATTTTCCTGTGATGGCAGCTCGTGGAATACCTTGTCTCGTTTGCAGGTGTAAACGTGAATTCCCTAAATGATGAAAACATGACTGCACTTGACGTAGCATTAGCAGCAGCCCAACACAATCCCAATTGCGCCATCATTGTACAGAAACTGGAAGATGTAGGAGCTATTAGGTGGAATCTTGTACAAAAATCTAATACAATTTCTTATCTAACTAATGTTCCCAAACAAGGTGGAGACGCAGATATCATAAATACAGACATGGTGGTGGCATCACTGATTGCCACCGTCACATTTGCAGCCATGTTTCAAATCCCAGGAGGAATTGAGGATGACAAAAACAGTATACACTATGGAGCTGCCAAGATGGCATTGAACAAACTTTTTAGAGTTTTTATATTCTCTAACAGTGCAGCTTTCACCACTTCGTTTACAGTAGTTGTGACGTGGTTAATTCGACAAGTGTTTGGAGAGACTTCTTTGGCAAGAGGGTCGGCTCTGTGCCATATGTCAGAGGTGGCATTGATAGTCTCAATCTTGTGGACGATGGTAGCATTCGTGAGTGCCACCATTATCGCCACAATACCAGCCAATTATCACAGCTTGAAAAGTAAGCACAACGAAGCTTTCTCCGAATATCAATCGCTTATGCTAAACCAGATCTGTTTTGCCATCATCCCGCCTCTCTATGTGAGCATGCCTCTTTTGACTAAAATTTTAAGAATTCAACGTATCAGGATTGGATTGAAAGGTTTTTCATTTCTCGTATATCAACTGTGTATAGTCACCTGCTTGATTATACAGTTCTTTGAAACAGTATAAGTGAGCGAACAGTTTCTCTCTTTACCATAAAGAATACTGGTATATATTGCAGACAAATTGGACCATTCATTTTTGTATGGAATGGTCCCATATTACTAGAAATCATCTATAGACCTGTTTTATAGATACTTATATTTATGGAGAATAAAAGAATTTTTTCTTTCTCATAATCATAAATATTTTGAATCATGTTAATCAATTGAATTTCTTAACTTTTTAAAAGGTAGAAAAATTAAATAAAATAATAATATTATATGATTGAAATAGCACAAATGCATCTTACACGATAACATCAATTTCAAATTCCATTTCTACGCTTTCCTTTATTTCTTACATCTTGCAATGTATTTGGTGATTTTATGACTATTTGTTTCCAAGTTATTACAGTTGGTTTATATCTCCTCTTAAAGGTGATGCTATATTTTTCCTTTTGGAGCTACAATGGTTTAAGGGTGAGAATTGGGCATTCTATTTTTTATTATACTCCTTTAATTTCTTTTTTGATTTTGGTATGTACATAATTAAAGTTTTGATTTTTTTCCCTTCGAATTCAAATTATTGCTTTTATTTTTTTTCTTATACCTAGCTTCTTTATTACTTTTTATTTCCCTTCTCATCACTTGTTTTATTTGAATTTGTTCTATTATAATCTCTAAGAGGTATACAACCTTTTTACCACTCACAACTTTTCATTGCATTTACTTTCTTCAAAATACATGCTACTTATGTCTTCTCTATCAGCAACTAACCTAAGCTCTTTTTATTTCCTTTATTTCCCTTTGATGGCCATAGATTTCCTCATTTTTGACATAAATTAGATATAATGGATTTTGATATCTGATTAGCTTCCTTAGTCGTCTATATTATTGTTATGCTTGTTATTGTATTCATACTATCTTTATGAGATTCTTCTCTTTTTTTTTTGTTCACAATGCCTTAAGTTTAGCTTGTTCCCTTATTATTACTCTAGCAATCTCTAATTTTAGAGCCCCTCAGCATTTTGGCTAAACCAAATCCTTTTCTCTAAAATGTGCATACATAAAATGGGATGGATCTTGTTATTGAAATCATAGGCATGGTAGAAGTTACAACCACAGTATTACGATGGAACTATTTCTCTCTCCTATTACTCCTTGTTTGAATAGGATACCATCTTCTTTTTTCGATAGGGAAAAGTGAAACAAAGGATCACTTTGATAATCCTACTCCATCGAAAAAAATTTCATGACTTATGGTAATTATAGGGATTACTATAGTGTTACTTAAAAATGACTACTAATAATGATCTTTGACTTTCTCTTTAGATTTGTTTTTGGGTCCCTTTAACAAGAATGCTTAAAATTTTAGTGAGAATTTCAAGCAATTGATGAAGCTTGTATCCTATTTGTTGTATAATTTCAATAATCTTATTTTTAATTTTAGAATGTATGGTAATAGAATATTTCTCATTCTAGAAGTACAAACTTATTCTTTCACTACAATTAATACTAATCATGGTGTCAATTAGAACATAATAGTTCATGTTGCAAATCCTAGATCAACACTTATATTGTCTTTATCATTAGATCCATATTAGAATTTTTCATGGAGAACATTGAACATGAGTATTTGATAATTCTTTAGTTTTGACATCAACTATAATTGTGTTGAAAATTATTTATTTTGAATGATATAGGAACTATTTATTAAAAAAAATGTTTTCTCTCATTTACAATCACGTGTGTGTGTGTGTGTGTGTCTTATCTTTCTACAATTTTAGACCACTATTTTTTTTTTTTAACATTCATCACAATCTACTAATAATAACAAAGAAAACTAGCAATAATACAAAGATAGTTGAAAGTAATGATTTATGAAATTTTCTAACTAAATTTAATTTAAACTTTTAAACTTTTTAAATAAAAATTTATTTTTATCATAGTTGATTTATTTTATCAGTAGCATGTTTAGTAAAAGTGTTGGTCCTAAAATAATATCCTGCATTTATTAAAGATGAACTTTAACAACTAACTCTAATAAAGTAAAATTGGGCTAGATTTATGTTACGTTGATAAAACAAGAAGTAGTTATGGTAAACTAAATTATATGCATCCTATTAAATATGACATCACGTCATAAAGAACTTAATTTTGCATCACAATAAATTTGGTCCTATCAAAAGATATTTGCTAGCAAGAAAAATGATTGAAATTTCATATTTGTTGCAAACTGCATTATGATTTCATTTTTTTTCCTTAGTATTTTTAATGATAATCTTTAGCTGAAGAATTCCATAATGTTCTATTTAGTCTCATATGCTTTAATCAACTTTTTGAGATTTGACTTCCAACTGTGAAATATGACGAGGGGTAAGTGCACCAAGATGGTGTAAAAAAAGGGGTATAAGTGGCCACTTTGTTTTTCTTTCTAAAATTAGGTAAACCTAAACTTTGAAGAGAAATTTGAGTCATACACTCTAAATTAGGAGACATGCAAATAATAATAATTGTGGTACTCTAAATCTAGTTTCTAAACTATAATTTTTTTTAAAAAATGGATAAGATTAAGAGGGTGAAACCCCCTACGCATAAAACATTGTTCCAAATTTTTCCAGAAAACATAACATAGTGTGTGTTGTGTGCATCACAAATGATATAGTTAGATTTGGTATTTTGAAAAACCCTTTTTTATAGATATAGGTAGGAGTGAGAGCTACAAGTTGTATTATTTTGTAATTTTCTTTTGATTATTTTTTTAATGATTTTTAGAAGTGGTCACATCCTTAAAAATAGGTGTTTATTTGTGCGTTGGGCATAACTTGCATCAAAATAATTAAACAATGTAAACTTTTTTTAAAAAAAAATGTATAGAATCAAGTCTAGAACAATAAAATGTAATTTGTTTTAAATTTGGCCAAGTAGATAAAAAATTATTAAAAAAGGGTAGGCATATGTCTCTAAGAACTATGGAGACACTGGTAAAGAAAATTAAAGTTTGTACTATGCTAATATTGTCCAAAAAATGAAAAATTTATATGGTTAGAAAGCTGAGAAGATGTGCAAAATTATGGTGGTAAGTTTACAAATGCCCACTTGATGATGTGTAAATCTCATGATGAGAAAGTTGAAAAATCAACATAGAAGAACAAAGGGCATGCAAATGGAGAGAAATGGAGGTAAAAAAATGCTCCCAAGCCTTAGGAATGTTATTGAACCCTCTTACCTAGCCATAACTTGATCGTGTTTTTAACTATATCAAAACCAGATCGAGTTATGTAAGACTACGATAATTTTTCCTAGTTCTTCATAATGCAATCGACATCCTTAACACTAAAAATTGATTGCATTATCTAAAAGTAGAAATGCATTGTGCATAATTCTAGTTTTGCAAATTTTTTTAGTTCTCCAAAACATGACCACATTTTGTAGAATTAAAAACATATGCATGTAAACTTAATATACACTACACATATGTATATATCATTAGATATGTAATATGTGTATATGTATATATGGACACACACACACACATGTGTGTGTGTGTGTGTGTGTGTGTGTGTACACACACACACA
>MU222182.1:3854-19274 GCA_018584345.1 Thuja plicata | reverse complement strand
GCCCTCTCTCTCTCTCTCTCTCTCTCTCTCTCTCTCTCTCTCTCTCTCTCTAAATCATAAATTTTATTTAGGATTTGTCTTAGGGAGAAATAACATTTTTAGATAAGAAAAATGTTTACAGGTTCTATAAGACTATGAATTTGGTGCGTATTTTAAGTTCTTCAAAACACGATCATTTTTTGAAAAACTTTTAGATCTTCAAAACACAATTGTATTTCGGAGAACTTTTAGTTCTCAAAACCCATTAAGGTTTTGAAGAACTTAGGCTCGGTATTCACCAAGCCATAACCCAATTAGGTTATCTGAAATTTTAAATAACCCAATCTTTTTTTTTTGTTGGTAATAGGTTTTTGTATTGATATAAATAGAAATTGCATTCATAATACTTCAAAGTGCTATCCATCAGTACTCTAAAGTTCTATCATCTATAGGGGTCCATGCTCCCTTACAAACTGTAAATATATATATGCATCTCTCATCCCTATCAGTCTATAGCTATTATAATACAATCCTTCTTCTAACCTTTAAACATTCACATTACATAGGCATATAGCCGAATAGCTTAAAATTCAAAAAAATAGCCTTAAGCTCTGCTTTTGCGACTTTAACCCCAACTCGGTAGCTACTCTCCTACTCCAATCCTATCTTTGCTTCTTCAATTTCAGCCATTATCTATGTGACCTACATTCTTCTCCATTGGTGGTAGCTAATCTATTTTTTATCATATCATGACAAAATTTCCAAATTTGAAGATCTGCCTTACATAATGGGGGAATTACCTTTCAATTTTTAGCCACATTCCTTCCCTTTCAACTAGTCTGGGTAAATTTTTTACGCAGTACTATCGCCATCAGTTTCTTCATCTTTTCATTTTCCATGTGCTCATGCCTTGCAGCCTCCTCTTTAATATGTTGCCAGCCCTCCCTTGCTTTCCTTAGCATCAGAGGCTTATCCACTTCTGGCCTCCACCTGAGGAAAGGAATCAACCCATATTGCCAAGCATCATCGTCTTCCTCAAAGCATTCAAAGGTGTCTTTCCCTATTCCAATTATAGACCATTCCAGAATCGAGTCAAACTCACCCAACACATCCTCTTAAAATAATGATCTTATGATGCAACCCACTTCATCAGTTTCCTCTCTAACTTTGAGATCCCATGTAATGACAACTGCAATAACATTTAGGTTAGTTCTACGCTTAATTCGTCGTTCTTGAAATTGTTCACCAATTACTTTTATAACGGCCTCCACCATCCTCACAGTTTTGATTTTTACGAAGCCTTTTACCCTTTCAAAGCTTGCTGGTCCCTTGAAGGATTTCATTTTCTTCTCTAAGTCTACACAGAAGGTGGCTTCCATGTTTCTTTTCTCTTTTGCAGTCTTTGTTCTTCTACCCTATGCGTTTAAAGCAATTACAAGTTGGCTTTTAACGCCACGGTAATGTTTCTTCCTTTACAAGCCTCTCTTTGTGCATGCAAGCCATCACATCACACCCTCTTTAATGATTATAAATCATGTTGCTCATTAAACTCCCTTATCTCACCTGTCTTGAGATTGCATCATTACCACGACTCTCAAAATATTATTGTCGTCATTCTTGTCCTTTCCATTATGCAACTTGAAACTTTCCTTTGCTTAGATTTTAATTAAATCCATTACCTTTGGTTTTGTTATTTGTGATTTCATGAAGGAAATCATGATTTAAGACATATAAAAGGTGTCATTTCCTATATAACTGAAACCCTCAAATATAGGATTTTCTATTTTTTCAAAACTTGTGGCTCAATTTGCAATTTTATTAGCCTCAACATTACCTTCTCTTATAGTATGACTGACACAGAATTCATTAAATTTCTAGAAAAGATCTCCCGCCTCCCTTGCAATGCTATTTATAAACCATGTTTGTGAATGTCCCTTTTTTATTGCCTCTATAATGACTTGTGAATCTCCTTCCAAATGGACTTTCTCCACACCCAACCTTATTCCCAGTTTGACTACTAGCAGAGCTGCCCGAACCTCTGTCGCATTGCTTGTTCCTGCCCCTATCCTTTTAGTTTCCAATGCTACCACCTCCCCATTACTATTTATAGATATAGCACCTGTTCCTAAGATTCCTAGCTTTCCTTTGGAGGATCCATCAAAATTTATTTTTATCCATCCTATATCAGGAGAAACCACTTTACATCCTTTCTGCATATCTTCATTATTCCTACTTGACTTCCATCATTCCTACATCTACTTTTGATTCTCGGTCACTGTTTGTGTATTGATATATCCCAAGATATGAAGACAGTATTGGCATTCATCTCATTTACTGTTGAACTCATTACTTCCTCTATTGAAGAGTTTATTTGAAGTAAAAATTTCTCCACTGATTCTAAAGTATCTTGAAATATTCTTCTATTTCATTCTTTTCATAATTACCATATGATTATTGAGGGGCATACAATCTATATTTTTGATAAATTAGATCTCTTACATCCACATAGCCACCACTTGAATATATCTAAAAGATAATTTGGCACCGGTCCTATGAGGTTTAGTTTTGATTTGACCATTTCCCAACATTGTTGGGCATATTCATAGTGGACAAAGAGGTGATCAATATCTTCCCTTTCTTGTTTACATATGGGGCACATACTTGGTCATATAGAGCCATATTTTATTCTCTGATCACCTATCAAAAATATCCCTTGAATGACAATCCACAAAAAGGCTCCTACTTTCTGTAAGCAGTCCTCATTCTAGCATAGTTTATATGGCCAATCAATTGGTGTTACCTCATTAATTAATTAATTATACCCCAACTTTGTAGAGCAGTTCCTTCTCTTGGCAGCACACCAAATTATATTATCCTTTGCATTTGACAACTGTATAGATCTGCTATTAAAAATATCTTTCATTGCATTGCATCAGTTTCCTAAACCAATTTCTATCATAAAACATCCACACATTTAATCTCATATATGACATCATCATAAACTGAAACTGAATCAAAACATATAGTATCTCAAGTGTACCCTGATTACATAATCAGGTACTGAATATATAACTTAGGATTCCATAGATCCTCAAATACATAAAAGTCTCAAAATTCAAAGCATGTCTAAGCATAATATCACTAAAAGCATGGAAAAAAAGCAGTAAAACAAGGACTATCTAAGGTAGGTCTCACAGATTGGTTTAGTGTAATGGAAAACTAATTTGAATGTGAAGACATTGAAGATGAACAGAAGGTAAGGATTTCAAAGTCAAGGTTGAGAGGACACACCCTATTTTGGTGGGATTATGTTCAAGAAGAGAGATGGAAGAGTAATA
Organism: Thuja plicata; assembly: GCA_018584345.1. Lineage (NCBI taxonomy): Eukaryota > Viridiplantae > Streptophyta > Pinopsida > Cupressales > Cupressaceae > Thuja > Thuja plicata. The sequence continues at coordinate 15,957 of MU222182.1, read as the reverse complement.
AGCCCAAGATAAGTTCTTGGTTTTCTATGATGGACAAAATGAAAGCTAAATTTTTACCTAGTGACTACAAGGTGCAGATGTATAAGAAAGTGCAAGGTCTTTGAAAAAATACTTAGATGTACAAGGGTACACTGAATAATTTCACAAGTTAGACATTAGAGTTGGCCATGAGGAAGATGTGGAAGAAAAGATGGATAGATGTTTGGGGGGACTTAGATTCAACATCCAAGATGAATTAAGTCTTGCAACCCCTAGATCCATTGAGGAATGTTACAAGTTGGTAGTGAGAGCTGAGGAGAAGTTGAGGAGAAAACAAGAGAATAATGATGGTGGAAGAGGCAATACAAACAAAGGCAGGGGAGGTAGATCCAATGATGTGCAAGAGAAGTCTTGTGATGACAAAGGAAAAGGCATAGTTGTTAATACAAGACAAAGAGGAGGTAGTAGATCTGGTTATGGTAGGGGCAGTAGTGTGTTCACTAGTAAATACTTTACTTTTGGATTAGTAGGGAATCAATCCTATAGGTTTCCTGAGAAGAAGGCAAACTTCAAGAAGATAGAGAAGAGAGTCCACTTGAAACAAGGTGGAGAGGAAGAAGATAAAAAATCAGTACAAGAAACAAGGAGGGAAAACCCAGAAGAGGGTGAATATTTGATGGTGAGGAAGAAACCTATGCAGTAGAAAGAGAGGAAAAAGGTATCTCTTTTTAGAATAGGTTGTAAATTCATGGTAAAGTATGCATCATGATCATTGATTCTATTTCATTTTAGAATTTAGTTTCTTATGAGATGGTAAGGAAGCTTAACTTGAAAACTTTTCCACTTGAGCATCCTTATAGTGTGACATTGGTCAACAATGATCATAATCTAATGATAAAAGAGAAGGAATATGTTGATTTTAGTATTGGAGAATACCATGATAGGGTACTTTATGATGTTGTTCCTATGCATGTTTCCATATTATCCTAGGTAGACCTTGGTAGTCTTCTAGGAGAACAATTCACTATGGGTTTGAAAATACATATGGTGTATGTCAAAGAGGGTAGAGATTCATTCTCACACCTTTACCTTGGAAAATGAGAGTATGTGGGAGATATTAACAATCATTCCTTGGTGAAGGATCAAAAATGGAGGCAGTCTTTGTTAATGAGGAGGCATGGTGATGCTGACAACATGATGAATGATGTTGATCATAATTATAAAAGTGACATACTCATTGGAGGATTATGGTGTCCTCTAGTGGATCAGAGGGAGATTAATTATGGGAGGATTGAAAACAATGTTTGTAAGGGCCTTGGAAGGCTAGACAACAAAGAGCATGCTGACTATTCCAAACACCAGCATGACAAGGAAAATGGTGATAAATATGTTTTTGTTGAAAATGTGAATGCAGGTATGAAGCTGATGTTGCAAATTCTTATAAGGGTAAAGGGATGCATAACACCATCTAGGAGGATGGGTGGTTTGAAGACAAAGAGCATTGGCTCTTGGGACAAGAGCTCTTTTGAAGTTGGGGTGTATGATGCAGGAGCGTCTATGAGAATACCTACAAACTTGAAGACACCAGTTGATCAGAGCATGAAGAGGAGCATGAAGAAATATCTCCAAGTTAATTGGGATCTCCTAAATCTTATAATGACCATATGCAATGATCAATACGATAGAATTGGTAAAAATCCTAAAGGGCTTGATAAGGACCTTAGGAGAAAAATGATGTTAAATGAGCCATTAGTGCTCGATGGGGTTAAATTGGGTAATTAGGGCCTTGAATATTTTATTTTTTCCTATGATATTGTAATCCATTTGGTTAATGGGTCCATAGGTTTAAATTTCAATAAGATGTAAGTTAAGATTTGAATTTTCAAATCCTAACGGCTAGTTAGGAAAGGGTGGGAAAGTAGTTTTAGAGTTGTTTAGTTTGTTTAACACTTCCAACCAATTAGGATCAGTTTGGGACAATAGGAGAGGCTATTTTAACTTTTTTTCATTCCTTAGTAGACAATGGTGAAGAGTATGTACAAACTAGGATTGAGATATACATGCATGTACTTGATTTTGATGCAATAAAGAAGGATTTTCTTTCAAATTTGTTAATTTATTTGATGTTCTATTGAATCAAAGAATTTTATAAATTTATTATATGTTTACATAATTGTTTTGAATCCATTTTATAGTATTTTGATTGAGTCTCAAGCCAATAAGGCTGACTGTACCATAATAGTCTTTATTTTGGGAGGGGTTTAAGAAATGGATTGAAGATTCATCCCCATACTATACTTAATATGATTAGGGGATGAATCCTAACACTTTATATTAATTTTATAACCATTTTTGATGCAAGGATAACACAGATTTGTAGGGTGGTCACCAAATGCATGACTGATTACGTAGGTTTATGAAGGAAATGGAGGTATAATAAAAACAGTGGAAGTTCTACCTTCATGAGGGGTATTTTTTATGAATTGGAGTGCATGGATATGTCCATATAATGGTTAATAAATCATTTGTTGAGTCTAGAAAGGCTTGGAGAGTGGAGATTTGAAAAACCCTTGTTTTAAGGGCTTTGGGATAGCCATATTGGGGGTTTTTTTTTTGCATTGGTAAGAACCTATTTGAGTTGATAATCCTTTGATTTGGACCCTATTGAAAGAATTTGTAGATCCCTTGGTCTTAGGAGTAAGTTTACTTGGTACTTTCTTTGTTAAATGGTCCAATTTCATGCCTAAAACAGGGGCTCAGTGAGTAGTTGGGTATTTTGGTCCAAAGTAACCTATGTTGGGTCTTGGATATGTTGTGTAAGATTGATAAAGGGTATCTAAATCCTCCCTTAGTTTTCCTAGTTTTTTGGGAAAGTTGCTAGTTGTAGTGCTCGATCGCTGAAGAGCTTGGCATCTATTGTTGCTCGGCATATACTGTTGCTCAGCACATACTGTCGCTTGACTTATATAGTATTTCTCAGTATATGTCAAGAAGTTGGAAGTTGTTTTCAAAGGTGTAGAGCTTTTAGGAAGGGATATCCTTGAAGGGTTGAGAGATTCAGTCTTGTTGGACATAGTAGACCTAAAGGCTCTACATCACATACTTTCATGGATATTGCTACAATTGTAATAAGTTTGGACATTAGGAAAAAGAATGCAGATTAAGAGATAATAGCACATCATAATAAGGAATCTTCGTAGGTTACTATTATACATGTAGTAAATATGGACATAAATCTGAATACTATATAATGAGAAATTCAACAAGAAATTCTGGACCATGGAGACCAACAGGAAGCATGGGATGCAATTTTCCATAGTACATGAGACAGGTACAAATTCATAATGGATAAATTATAAATATATTCCTAAATAAATTTGGCATTGAGTGCCAAAAAAGGGGAGGTGGTAGTATTAAAAAAAACAAATATAAAATAATAGAAAGGGGAAGTAGTCACAAAGGGGAAGTAGCAGACAGAAGGAGTTTATCAGAAGATACAAGATAGATGAAATATTGCCAAAGTTTTTTCCATCAATGCCAAAGGGGAATATTGTTGGACATCATTGAAGAAGATCATTTAAAATCATTGGAATGATGATAATTTTTATAATTGATGTCAAATAATATCAGGATTACTATTGGAGACAAGGAAGAGTTATTGGAATATAGAGGTCAACTATCGAAAGCCGACCACTATTGGTCCTAAGGGAAATCACGAAGCAGCCAAGAAGAGGTAAAACAAAAAATAGTAATTTATGGGAAGATCAAGATTAAGATTTTGGTTAACCCTAAGATCAAAGGTCGGGAATGAAGGATGAGAGAAGGATGTTTAGAGATAAAAAGGATTAAGGAACATATTAGAGTAAGCAATCAAAGAAAAGAGGAGTAGAGAAGCAAATTGAAAGAAGAGAAAAATAGAGAATAGGGATTGTGAACTTAAAGGATCTCAACAACTTTAGAAGGAAGCGCATATAGGTAATTACTAATTTTTAAAGAATCCTATAAGTTTCTACAAGGTATTTTAAATCCCTTAATCGGGTAGTCTCTAACAGGACTTAGAAGTTCTTTGTTCTATGAACTTTTGTAAATCCTTTAACAAGGTAAATGTCGTATAAGAAGGATTAAATCTCATAGCAGAGTAGTCTCGATAGGACTTTAGATACACTTAACAATGTATTGGTCACTCCTAATCAGGTGAGTCACTCGAAAGGTGACATATTGTATCCCTAATACGAAAAATATTTTATCTGCAGAAAAGAGTTGTGAGTGTCATCCCCACCATAGTTTTCCCTCAGACCAAGGATTTATGAGCAACCAAAATACAAGTGTTTATGTTTATGTTACATCCTATCGTTAATACTGAGAACACTATCATCTAAAGTCACCATCAGAGAATGGTTAAAAGGATCAAAGTTTAATTCAATGCAAAAGCGTTTGAAGTTTGTTAGTACTGATTCAACCCCCCCTCTCAGTACCTAATCTTTCTAATTAACATCAAACTCCAAAGTAAACAATAAGCTCGATGTGATCATACAATAAGTTCAACCTTAAACGTATAAGTGAGATGGAACAATTGCGCTTTCAAAAACTAACCGGTACATTGGTAAAATGATCAGAAACTAAACCATATACCCATAACATGAAGAATAATACAAACCCATAAAGAATCTGCAATAACTCACGTGCGATGAAACCAAATGAGGTACAGTTATAGGAAATGTTCCATTACAAAGCCACAAACACGCTATCACAACCACAACCAAAAAGAACAAGTACATATCTATCACCAACAGAAACACCAGACTGAAAGAATAATAGACTAACAATCGAAAGAAAAAAAAATTGCTTGATGCAAGATTGCCAAGATTCCAAGATGCTCTTGCATAATACACCTTGGGTAATCGAAAAGTGATTCCCTCAATTTTATGGGGCCAAAGGAAAACCAAATTGCTCAACCTCGGCCTAAGAAATCCATGAATATTCTTCCACTAGTCTATCCTTCCACTTGACAAGATACTCCATATACTAATACCTCTTGTGCTCCGACCAAATCTATTATCCAAAATCTTCTCTATTTGTTCCAATTTCTTCTTAGGATACTTTTTTCCAACCTTTGACCCCTCAATATCATCACAATCTGATTGATGATACTCATACAAATCAGCAACATTGAAGATCAGTGATATATCCATATCCTCAAGTAACTCTACTTCATATACATTCCCTGAATCAAATCTCCTCAAGATCTTACAAGGACAAACTTCTTCATCTTCAACTTATTATAAGTACCAACAGGAAATTGACCCTTCTGGAAGTACACCATAACTTCATATCCTACTTGAAATTCCTTATGTCTTTGCTTCTTATCTGCTCTCCTTTTATATACTTGGTTTATTTCCTCCAAATGATGTCTCACTCATTCATGCAATGACTTCATAAACTCAGAAAATTCTTCTCCTTTAGCACTCATCTTAAATTCATGACTGATATCCATCAATTCTTCGACTCCCTTAGGATTGAAACCATTAACCACTTCAAATGGTGTCTTTCCTGTACTCCTATTTACTGAATTTTTGTAAGCAAACTCTTCTTGAGGTAAAACTAAATCCCAATTTCCAGGATTATCTCCAACTAAACACCTGCATAAGTTCCCTAAACTCTTGTTCACAACCTCTATTTTTCCATCAATTTGTCGATGAAAATTATAACTAAACTTAAAATAACCAAAAAATCTACTATCCCTCTCTAATACAATGCTCTTAGGTAATCCATGTAATCTCACAATCTCCTTGAAAAAAAAATCAAATACATGCACTACATCTATAGTCTTCTTGAAAGAAATAAAACATGCCATCTTATAAACTCTGTCTACAACCACAAAATTAGAATCATAACCTCTCTTTGTTCTTGGAAAATCGAGTACAAAATCTATACTAATCTCCTACCAAGGTCTGACCAGTACTACATCAAAGGTGTATACAACCCCACATTCTGGCTACTTCCTTTTGCAACTTGGCATACCTTACAACTCCGTAAAAAATTCCTCGCATCCTTATGAACTTGTAGCTAAAAGTAATTCTCACTCACTAAAGCTATTGTCTTATCAATGCCAAACTGTCCTGCTAAACCTCCACTATGGTTCTCCTTAATTAGATTCTCTCTCATAGAACTCCTAGGTATACATAACTAATTACCCCCGAATAAAATTCCATCCTAAATCAAATAATCCAACCACTTACTTATTTTTGCAGCAATAGATTCCTTACAAGCCTTCCAAGATTCAGCAAAATCTGGATCTTCCTCATACAAGGTCTTCAATTCATCAAAACCCAATACTGCAAACTTTATATTAGTTCATAAATTCCTTCTTCTACTCAAAGAATCATAAAATTTATTTTCCACACCACTCATTTGTTTCAACACAAATGTAAAGCTCTGCATAAAATCAATCCATCTTAGATGTCTCTGATTCAACTTACCTTGGCTGCCCAAATACTTCAATGCTTGATGATTGGTATACAATACAAACTCCGTAGGTAAAAAATAATGTCTCCACTTCATCAAAGATTGAATTATGGCATAGAATTTATGATCATACACTAAATACCTTCTCTTATCATCATTCAACTTCTCACTGAAATAAGCAAAAAGTCTCCCTTCTTGAGTCAAAACAGCTCCAATTACATTTCCACTAGCATTACAGTCTACTTGAAATACCTTATTCAAATAAGGTAAAGCTAATACTAGTTTCTCTGTCACCTTCTGCTTCAAAAATTTAAAACTTCTTTGTGCTCCATATGTCCATTTGAACTCTTTTTTGTCTCTTCTCATAGTTTCAGTCATTGGTCCACAGATTGAACTAAAGTTTCCGATGAACTTCCGATAGAAACTAGCTAACCCATGAAATGATCTTACTTATCCAACACTCTCGGGTGTAGGCTACTCAATAATGGATTTCACTTTCTCAGGATCCATCTTCAATCCCTCAATAGATTTTACAAATCCCAAGTATACTAACTCCTCCTTCATGAAAGTACACTTCTTGATGTTTATCAACAAATTCTCTTCTCTCAACCTCTACAATACTTGTTGAACATGCAACAAATTTTCCTCTTTTCTTTTACTGAAGATCAAGATGTCATCCAAATACAAAATGAAAAACTTACCCAATAATTTCTTTAGGACTTCATTCATTAACCTCATGAATGTACTAGGCACATTAGACAATCTGAAAGGAATTACCAACCATTCATACAATCCTTCATTTTTCTTAAATATAGTCTTCCACTCATTACCCTCTCTGATTCTAATCTAATGATATCCACTCTTCAAGTCAATCTTGGTGACATAATTAGCTCCACTCAAACAATCCATCAAATCATCCATCCTTGGCAAAGGAAACTGTTACTTAATTGTAATCTGATTAATGGCTCTTAAATCTGTACACATCCTCCATTGTCCACCTTTCTTAGGTGCTAATACAACAGGTACTACACATGGACTCATATTTTCTCTTATCAACCCTCTTTGCAAAAAATATTGCACTTGCCTATTGAGTTCTTCATTCTCTGTCGGTGTCATCATATAGGCTACTTTATTAGGAAGACTAGCCCCTGGATTCAAATCCATGCAATGACTAATACTTATCACCAGTGGTAATCCATCAGGTACATTATCATATATGATGTCAGCATACTCATTCAACAATCTAAATATTTCCCTAGGATGTTCTTCTACCAAGAAATTCTTCTTAGATTCCTTAGTTACTAAATAAAAACACACATTATTATGCTTCATGCTATCCAAAAACTTCTTGCAATCTACCAAAAAACTCCTTGCACTGGTGCATACTTCACTCTTCAGAGGTTCCTCTAAAGGAAACAAATTTTGTTTCATCCCATTGCAACAATAGTGTAAACATTCTTTCTACCACCATGTATGGCTTGCCTATCATACTTCCATGATCTACCCAACAAGATATGACACACATCCATAGGCATAATATTACACAAAACCTCATCATAATACTTCCCAATATTGAATTTAACAAGGCATTGTTCACTTACTAGCACCTTATGTTCATCTTGAATCTGTGTAATTTGATATGGCTTAGGATGCTTCATCCTCTGCAACTTTAGTTTGTCAAATAACTCCTCTGAAGCAAGATTATCAGAACTACCATTGTCTATGACAACATTACACACCTTGTTTTGTACCTTACATATTTTTATGAACAAATTCTTCCTTTGTATAGATTCCTTCTCTTGTTCTCTATGATATAGGACTCTCCTAGTCATCAAGGTTGCACCTTCCTCAACTTGATTATTATTCACTGAACCAGTGGACTCTTCATCAGAAAATGTTTTTCTCCTACTACCTTCTAGCTTCTTCTTAGTGTTACCTTTCTCGCATTCAAAGGCTCTATGTCCTTCTTCACCACATTTGAAACAAGTGCCACTAAACTTCCTCCTTTCTATACTACTTTGTCCATGATCTCGGTAGGAACTCCTATCATTCCTCCTATACCGATTGATGTCATTAACTTCGGGCTCATTTTTACTCCAATCTGTAATAGATCTGCCTCTACCTATTTAGAATCTTCCTCCTATGCCTCTTTGTCTTTGTTCATGCCTTCTATTAAGTTTCTCTTAAGCCTTCAAGTCCAACTTATAAGCCTCTTCCACACTCCTAATCTACAGGAGGCTAACTTCATCTTGTATGGACATCTTCAAACCATTAAGATACTGAGCAAATTGTTTAGCCTCATCATCTATATGACCTGATTTGACATTCAACTTATAGAACTCCTTAGTATAACTTTTAACACTTAGGTCTCTTTGCTTCTAGTTTTTCAACTTTCTAAATAAACTTACTTAATAGTCCCCAATCATAAATTTAGCGTTTAACTTATTCACCATCCTATCCCAAGATTTGATCTTGTCTTTACCCCTTCTTTATCAATCTTTCTGCAAATGTTCCCACCATAGGGATGTATGTCCTTTCAATTTGGTGCAAGCATACTTCACTTTCCTTTTTTCATTAGTTCCTTCAAGCTCAAAATACGTATCCATATCTGTGATCTAATATATCAACTCATCAACATCTAGGTTACCATGATAATCAGGGGGATTGAAATTAGGTCTCCAATTAACATTAGTCAATGCCCTAATGAATTTGTCCTCTTCTTGATTCAACTCAGGTTGTGCTTCATGGTTTTCTCCCTCTACTTCTTAATTCTAATTCAATTCATCACCTTATTCATCACTTACATCTTCTAAATGTTGTCCTCTCCTCTGGGTTGTCTCTACTACTTATTATCTTGCAGATATTTGTCTCAACAAATCCAAAATTATTGGATCTGCATTCCTTGCTCCACCTCTAGCATTTCTCCTAGCTATCTTCACAATCGTTAGTAGTTGTAGGTTGGATCCTTTCAACCGCCACCCCACAAGAAAACCCTAAGGATGCAAAATGTTTTTCTGATATCATTTGAAGTAGTCAAGGATGGAGAAATGTCAAAAGAGCAATTCTATCCTTACAACCATTACAACTCCATGGAAACAACAAGAACAATAAGCCAACAATGATAAAATGAGAGATCAACCTTCCATTATTATTGAAAAATCAATTACAATAGATCTACACCATGCAGTCTCACATGCCAGACATACATGCTTGATTATGAACAAAAATATTTTACAAACCCTAGCCAAGTTGCGCTAAATAATCTTATGAAAAATCTCTTATCCCTTAGGAATAAGTCCATAAGCTTAAATAGAAATCGCAACATCGGTCATCCTAGAAAAGATCACATTTTCCAAGAATAAGAAAACATGTTACGATAAATAGGTTAGGACCCAAAACAATAGGATCAACCTCCAAAGAAAATAATAAGAGATGTGATCATACAATAAGGTCGACCTCAAACGTATAAGTGAGCTGGCACGACCGTGCTTAGAAAAATCAATCGAGAGATCGGGAAAATGATCGGAAAACCAACCATAGACTAGTAAGATGAAGAACAACACAAACCTCCAAAGAATCTACAATAAATCATGTGCGATGAAACCAAATGAGGTGCAATCATAGAAAATGATCCATTACAAAGCCATAAACACTCTGCGACGACCACAACCAAAAAGAACAAGTATAGATCTATCACAAAAAAAAACACCTGACTGAAGCATAACAAATTAACAACTGAAAGCAATTTTTTTTGGTTGATGAAAGATTGCCAAGATCCCCAGATGCTCCTGCATCACTTCATATGCATCAATTGCAGAGTAGGTTGCAATAAGACCTAGAACATTGAGTTTTTGATAGGCCTTGTAATAGTTATCCCTATTGTATTCATAGTTCTTGACAATCTGGTATTGTCAATTTGGGTTACTAATGTCAAAACTCAGTTGTGTCCATGTCTATTATTTGGATTGGATCATGGTCTCATCGTAAGTTGTCCACAATCATCTACATAATGTTTCACATTAATACGAAGGAAATAGCAGAAAGGATAGACACCTCAAAATGAATTGCACAACAAGGTTAATGTAGAGAAAATAGAAAGGTGATAGTTCCTAAAATATTGAGGAATCCAAACAAATGAGGAGGATGTCAAAAAACTAATAAGGGTGCAGAAAACTGAAAATGAAATGAACATGAGGGAAATAATACAAAAAACAAGTTAAGTTTGTAAAGATGTAAGGATGTGAAATACAAATGAACAAGATACCTGAAAATGAATTGAATAGAAATTTGGTAACTTATAAACAAAATAGAATAGAATATAGTGAAAGTAAATTGATTGTTAACGAATCCAAACAAACCATGAGGGTGTCAAACAACCAGTAAGGTTATAGAAAATAGATAGTGAACACGAAGGAAACAATACCAAAAAACAAGTTTTATTGTCAAATGTTTTTACTTTTGGTACTTTCTTAGCAAATTCAGAACTTGAATAGAGATCAAAATGTTTCATTATGGAGAACATCTACATGGCTTCTACAGAATTTTTGAGGTAATACATGTTTAATACGTACAAACCAGGACTAATTTGATAATGGAAAACATGTTGATGGGTTCTACAAGCTTACCTCTAGTTATATATCAAGGTATTTACAAACCATGACTATTTTTATCTATAGATTGTAGTTACCTATAGTCCTTGTTACCAATGAAAACAAACAGGTGAAGATTCAGGAAAGATCCCAGATTTTCAAACTAAAAGTTATTTTATTATCGTTTCAATCGGCTATATCAAATTAATCTGCTTGAGTTTAATACATGGAAGTGAATTGAACATCAATCACAATATAGACAAAATAGGAAAATGAAAGTGAAATGAATGTCAAGGAATCCAAATAAACAAATAATAGTCGGTTAAGTATGGAAAGATGTAAGGATGCAAAATAGAAATGAACAAGAAGGAAACAACAACTTGAAATTGAGTTGAATAGCCACGATAATAGATAAATTATAGAAAACTGAAAAATATAGCAAACTGAAAATTAAATAAAGAAGGAATGTGAAGGAAATATTGTTACCATACAAAATAGAAAGTGAATCAGACAATAAGGTTATAGAGAACTGAAAATGAAATGAAAACAACACGTGAAGTATGTAGAATTGTAAACATACCTTGAAAAAAAATTGAATTCTTCTTGCTCCATGTCTTGTGCTTGCCTCCTTCTCTCCGATGGATGTTGAATGTCATGAATGAGAATAAATCGTTTGTTTGAAGTCTACTTGTATGAAATAATTTTTCTCTGTTTGTGTCATGTATTTAATTTGTGTCCTCCTTTAAATTTAAATTTTGAATTCTTAGCTTCAGTTCCAAGAAATCATCTGATTGCTTTAAACTAAGATTTGATGGCATTTGAATGTGAATTGGTGGCCTTACAAAAAAATTATCAGTCAATGCAGGTGGTTTAATGTTGAAATGACCACAAGATGTGCACTTGAGGTGGAATGAAGCACCACTGTGGCTGGATCGATGGTACATGGTGTATGCACCCTAAAATGGTCGCCTAGACTTTGGGCCCCATTTTATTATTTTATCAATTTATCAAATCCCTGAATCAATATTTTCAAATATCAACAATATCAATTATATCAATTTCCTTGATCA
>MU222169.1:585411-624859 GCA_018584345.1 Thuja plicata | reverse complement strand
TGCTTACAAATCAAATTTCACAAAAATTGGAGCTCGTTTGAAATATTAATTTATAGTTTCAATTTTTCTCAATCAGAGGAAAACCCACCTAATATTTTGATGTCAAATGCTTCCATTTTAAATTTCAAGAAGATCTGAGCTCATTTGAAATATTAATTTAAAGTTTTAATTTTGCTCCCAAATGTAAAATGTGTCATAAAATTTTTTTAATTTTGTACAATCATAGGTAAACTCACCTAATATTTTAATGTCTAAAGCTTCGATTTTAAATTTCATGGACATCAGAGCTCGTTTGAAATATTAATTTAAACTTTCAATTTTTCTCAATCAGAGGAAAACCCACCTAATATTTTGATGTCAAAAGCTTCTATTTTTAATTGGAAGCATTTGACATCAAAATATTAATTTAAAGTTTCAAATATTAATTTAAATTTTTAGTTTTACACAATCAGAGGAAAACCCACCTAATATTTTAATGTCAAATGCTTCCATTTAAAATTTCATGAAGATCAGATCTTGTTTGAAATATTAATTTGAACTTTCAATTTTACTCAATTAGAGGAAAACTCACCTAATATTTTGATGTCAAATACTTCTATTTTAAATTTCATGGAGATCCGACCTCATTTGAAATATTAATTTCAAGTTTCAATTTTACACAATGAGTGGAAAAGCCACCTAATAATTCGATGTCAAATACTTCCAATTTAAATTTCACGTTGATCGGAGCTCATTTGAAATATTAATTTAAAATTTTTAATTTTTCTCAATCAAGGAAAAACCCACCTAATATTTTGATGTCAAATGCTTCCATTTTAAATTTCATGAAGATTAGATATCATTTGAAATATCAATTTAAAGTTTCAATGTTGCTCAATCAAAGGAAAACCCACCTAATATTTTGATGTCAAATGCTTCTATTTTAAATTTCATGAAGATTAGAGCTCATTTGAAAGATTAATTTCAAGTTTCAATTTTTCTCAATAAGAGGAAAACCCACCTAATATTTTGATGTCAAATGCTTCCATTTTAAATTTCACAAAGATTTGAGCTCATTTGAAATATTAATTTAAAGTTTCTATTTCGCTCCCAGACGTAAAACGTGTCACAAAAAAGTTTCAATTTTTTACAATCAGAGGAAAACCCACCTAATATTTTTATGTCAAATGCTCCCATTTTAAATTTCACGAACATCAGAGCTCATTTGAAATATTAATTTAAAATTTCAATTTTTCTTAATCAAAGGAAAACCCACCTAATATTTTTATGTCAAATGCTTCTATTTTAAATTGGAAGCATTTGACATCAAAATATTAATTTAAAGTTTCAAATATTAATTTAAAGTTTCAGTTTTACACAATCAAAGGAAAACCCACCTAATATTTTAATTTGAAATGCTTCCATTTTAAATTTCACGAAGAACAGATCTCGTTTGAAATATTAATTTAAAGTTTTAATTTTTCTCAATCAGAGGAAAACCCACCTAATATTTTTATTTCAAATGATTCTATTTTAAATTTCATGGAGATTTGAGCTCATTTGAAATATTAATTTCAAATTTCAATTTTACACAATCAGTGGAAAACCCACCTAATATTTTGATGTCAAATGCTTCCAATTTAAATTTCATGAAGATCGGAGCTCATTTGAAATATTAATCTAAAGTTTCAATTTTTCCCAATCAGACGAAATCCCATCTAATATTTTGATGTTAAATGCTTCCATTTTAAATGTCATGAAGATCTGAGCTCTTTTGAAATATTAATTTAAAGTTTTAATTTTTCTCCCGGATGTAAAACGTGTCACAAAAAAGTTTCAATTTTGCACAATCAGAGGTAAACCCACCTAATATTCTGATGTCAAATGCTTCCATTTCAAATTTCATGAACATCGGAGCTCATTTCAAATATTAATTTAAACTTTCAATTTTCCTCAATCAGAGGAAAACCCACCTAATATTTTAATGTCAAATGTTTCTATTTTAAATTGGAAGCATTTGACATCAAAATATTAATTTAAAGTTTAAAATATTAATTTAAAGTTTCAGTTTTACACCATACGAGGAAAAATCCACCTAATATTTTAATGTCGAATGCTTCCATTTTAAATTTTACGAAGATCGGATCTCATTTGAAATATTAACTTAAAGTTTCAAGTTTGCTCAATCAGAGGAAAACCCACCTAATATTTTATTGTCAAATGCTTCTATTTTAAATTTCATAGAGATTCAAGCTTGTTTGAAATATTAATTCCAAGTTTCAATTTTACACAATCAGTGGAAAACCCACCTACTATTTTGATGTAAAATGCTTCCATTTTAAATTTCATGAACATTGAAGCTCATTTTAAATATTAATTTAAATATTCAATTTTGCTCAATCAGAGCAAAACCCACCTAATATTTTGATGTCAAATGCATCCATTTTAAATTTCACAAACATCAAAGCTCGTTTGAAATATTAATTTAAACTTTCAATTTTGCTCAATTAGAGGAAAACTCACCTAATATTTTGATGTCAAATGCTTCTATATTAAATTGAAAGCATTTTGACATCAAAATATTAATTTAAATTTTCAAATATTAATTTAAAGTTTCAATTTTACACAATCAAAGGAAAATCCACCTAATATTTTAATGTCAAATGCTTATATTTTAAATATCACAAAGATTGGATCTCATTTGAAATATTAATTTAAATTTTCAATTTTTCTCAATCAGAGGAAAACTAACCTAATATTTTGATGCCAAATGCTTCCATTTTAAATTTCATGAAGATCGGATCTCATTTCAAATATTAATTTAAAGTTTCAATTTTCCTCAATCAGAGGGAAACCCACCTAATATTTTGATGTTGAATGCTTCTACTTTAAATTTCACAGAGATCCGATCTTGTTTAAAATATTAATTTAAAGTTTCAATTTTTCTTAATAAGAGGAAAACCCACCTAATATTTTGATATCAAATGCTTCCATTTGAAATTTCATGAAGATCTGATCTTGTTTAAAATACTAATTTAAATTTTCAATTTTGCTCACGGACGTAAAACGTGTCACAAATTTTTTTTAATTTTGCCCAATTAGAGGTAAACCCACCTAATATTTTGATGTCAAATGCTTCCATTTTAAATTTCATGAAGATCATATCTCATTTTAAATATTAATTTAAAGTTTCAATTTTGCTCACTCAGAGGAAAACCCACCAAATATTTTGATGTCAAATGCTTTTATTTTAAATTTCATGGAGATACGAGCTCGTTTGAAATATTAATTTCAAATTTCAATTTTACACAATCAGTGGAAACCCCATCTAATATTTTGATATCAAATGCTTCTATTTTAAATTTCACAGAGATCTGAGCTTGTTTGAAATATAAATTTCAAGTTTCAATTTAACAGCATCAGCGGAAAACCCACATAATATTTTGATGTCAAATGCTTCTAATTTAAATTTCACGAAGATCGGGGATTATTTGAAATATTAATTTAAAGTTTCAATTTTGATCAATCATATGAAAACCCAATTAATATTTTCATGTAAAATGCTTCCATTTTAAATTTCACAAAGATCTGAGCTCGTTTGAAATAATAATTTAAAGTTTCAATTTTGCTCCCAGACATAAAATGTGTCAAAAAAAGTTTTAATTTTGCACAGTTAGAGGTCAACCCACCTAATATTTTGATGTTAAATGCTTCCATTTTAAATTTCATGAACATCGAAGCTCGTTTGAAATATTAATTTAAACTTTCAATTTTGCTCAATTAGTGGAAAACCTACCTAATATTTTGATGTCAAATGCCTCTATTTTAAATTGGAAGCATTTAAAATCAAAATATTAATTTAAATTTTTAGTTTTACACAATCAGAGGAAAGCCCGCCTAATATTTTAATTTAAAATGCTTCCATTTTAAATTTCATGAAGATTGGATCTTGTTTGAAATATTAATTTAAAGTTTTAATTTTGCTCAATAAGAGGAAAACCCACCTAATAATTTGATGTCAAATGCTTCCATTTTAAATTTCACGGAGATCTGAGCTCGTTTGAAATATTAATTTCAAGTTTTAATTTTACACAATCAGTGGAAAACCCACCTAATATTTTGATTTTAAATGCTTCCAATTTAAATTTCATGAAGATAAGAGCTCGTTTGAGATATTAATTTAAAGTTTTAATTTTTCTCAATCAGAGGAAAACACACCTAATATTTTGATGTCAAATGCTTCTATTTTAAATTTCACGAAGATGTGAGCTCATTTGAAATATTAATTTAAAGTTTTAATTTTGCTCCCGAACATAAAAACGCGTCACAAAATAGTTTCAATTTTGCACAATCAGATGTAATCCCACCTAATATTTTGATGTCAAATGCTTCCATTTTAAATTTCATGAACATCGGAGCTGGTTTGAAATATTAATTTAAACTTTCAATTTTCCTCAATTAGAGGAAAACCCACCTAATATTTTGATATCAAATGCTTCTATTTTAAATTGAAATCATTTGACATCAAAATATTAATTTAAAGTTTCAAATATTAATTTAAAGTTTCAGTTTTACACAATCAGAGGAAAACCCACCTAATATTTTAATGTCAAATGCTTCTATTTTAGGTTTCACGAACATCGGATCTCGTTTGAAATATTAATTTAAAGTTTCAATTTTGCTTAATCAGAGGAAAAGCCACCTAATATTTTGATGTCAAATGCTTCTATTTTAAATTTCACAGAGATCCGAGCTCGTTTCAAATAAAAATTTCAAGTTTCAATTTTGCACAATCAAAGGAAAACCCACCTAATATTTTTATGTTAAATGCTTCCAATTTAAATTTCACAAAGATTGGAGCTCATTTGAAATATTAATTTAAAGTTTCAATTTTGCTCAATCAGAGGAAAGCCCACCTAATATTTTGATGTCAAATGCTTCCATTTTAAATTTCATGAAGAGCTAAGGTCATTTGAAATATTAATTTAAAGTTTTAATTTTCCTCGTAGACATAAAATGCGTCACAAAAATATTTCAATTTTGCACAATCAGAGCTAAACCCACCTAATATTTTGATCTCAAATGCTTCCAATTTAAACTTCACAAAGATCGGAGCTCGTTTAAAATATTAATTTAAAGTTTCAATTTTTCTCAATCATAGCAAAACCCACCTAATATTTTGATGTCAAATGCTTCCATTTTAAATTTCTCAAAGATCTGAGCTCATTTGAAATATTAATTTATAGTTTCAATTTTGCTCCCAGACGTAAAATGTGTCACAAGAAAGTTTCAATTTTGCACAATCAGAGGTAAACCCACCTAATATTTTGATGTCAAATGCTTCTATTTTAAACTACATGAACATTGGAGCTCGTTTGAAATATTAATTTAAACTTTCAATTTTGCTCAATCAAAGGAAAACCCACCTAATATTTTTGATGTCAAATGCTTCTATTTTAAATTGGAAGCATTTGACATCAAAATATTAATTTAAAGTTTCAATTTTAGTCAATCAGAGGAAAACCCACCTAATATTTTAATTTCAAATGCTTCTATTTTAAATTTCACAAAGATTGGATCTTGTTTGAAATATTAATTTGAAGTTTCAAATTGCTCAATTAGAGGAAAACCCACCTAATATTTTGATGTCAAATGCTTCTATTTCAAATTTCACAGAGATCTGAGCTCGTTTGAAATATTAATTTCAAGTTTCAATTTTACACAATCAGCAGAAAACCCACCTAATATTTTGATGTCAAATGCTTCCAATTTAAATTTCACAAAGATGGGATCTCATTTGAAATACTAATTTAAAGTTTCAATTTTTCTCAATCATAGGAAAACCCACCTAATATTTTTATGTCAAATGCTTCCATTTTAAATTTCACAAAGATCTAAGCTCGTTTGAAATATTAATATAAAGTTTCAATTTTGGTCTCGGACGAAAATGTGTCACAAAAAAAATTCAATTTTGCACAATCAGAGGTAAACCCACCTAATATTTTTATGTCAAATGCTTTCATTTTAAACTTCACGAACATCGGAGCTTGTTTGAAATATTAATTTAAACTTTCAATTTTGCTTAATCAGAGGAAAACCCACCTAATATTTTGTTGTCAAATGCTTCTATTTTAAATTGGAAGCATTTGACATAAAAATATTAATTTAAAGTTTCAAATATTAATTTAAAGTTTCTTTATTAAACAATCAAAGGAAAACCCACCTAATATTTTAATGTCAAATGCTTCCATTTTAAATTTCACAAAGATCGGATCTCGTTCGAAATATTAATTTGAAGTTTCAATTTTGCTCAATCAGAGGAAAACCCACCTAATATTTTGATGTCAAATGCTTCTACTTTAAATATTATGGAGATCCAACATCGTTTGAAATATTAATTTCAAATTTAAATTTTTCTCAATTTGTGAAAAACCCACCTAATATTTTGATGTCAAATGCTTCTATTTTAAATTTCATGGAGATCGGAGCTCGTCTGAAATATTAATTTAAAGTTTACGTTTTGCTCCCGAACGTAAAACTTGTCACAAAAAAGTTTCAATTTTGCACAATCAGAGGTAAACCCACCTAATATTTTGATGTCAAATGCTTCCATTTTAGATTTAATGAACATCAGAGCTTGTTTGAGATATTAATTTAAACTTTCAATTTTGCTCAATCAGAGGAAAACCCACCTAATATTTTGATGTCAAATGCTTTTATTTTAAATTAGAAGCATTTGACATCAAAATATTAATTTAAAGTTTCAAATATTAATTTAAAGTTTTAGTTTTACACAATCAGAGGAAACCCCACCTAATATTTTAATGTCAAATGCTTCCATTTTAAATATCACAAAGATCGGATCTCGTTTGAAATATTAATTTAAAGTTTTAATTTTGCTTAATCAGAGGAAAACCAACCTAATATTTTGATGTCAAATGCTTCTATTTTAAATTTCAAGGAGATCTGACCTCATTTGAAATATTAATTTCAAGTTTCAATTTTACACAAACAGTGAAAAACCCACCTAATATTTTGATGTGAAATGCTTCCAATTTAAATTTTATAGAGCTCGTTTGAAATATTAATTTAGAGTTTCAATTTTGCTCAATCAGAGGAAAACCCACCTAATATTTTGATGTCAAATGCTTCCATTTTAAATTTCACGAAGATCTGAGCTCGTTTGAAATTTTAATTTAAAGTTTCAATTTTGCTCCTGGACGTAAAACATGTCAATAAAAAGGTTCAATTTTGCACTATCAGAGGTAAACCCACCTAATATTTTGATGTCAAATGCTTCCATTTTCAACTTCACGAACATCAGATCTTGTTTGAAATATTAATTTAAACTTTCAATTTTACTCAATCAGAGGAAAACCAACCTAATATTTTGATGTCAGATGCTTCTATTTTAAATTGGAAGCATTTGACATCAAAATATTAATTTAAAGTTTCAAATATTTATTTAAAGTTTCAGTTTTACAGAATCAGAGGAAAAACCACCTAATATTTTGATGTCAAATGCTTCCATTTTAAATTTCACAAAGATCACCTCTCGTTTGAAATATTAATTTAAAGCTTCAATTTTTCTCAATCAAAGGAAAACCCACCTAATGTTTTGATGTCAAATGCATCTATTTTAATTTTCACAGACATCCGAGATCGTTTCAAATATTAATTTCATTTTTCAATTTTACATAATCAGTGGAAAACCCAACTAATATTTTAATGTCAAATGCTTCCAATTTAAATTTCACGAAGATCGGAGCTCGTTTGAAATATTAATTTAAAGTTTCAATTTTTCTCAATCAGAGTAAAATGCACCTAATATTTTGATGTCAAATGCCTCCATTTCAAATTTCATGAAGATCTGAGCTTGTTTGAAATATTAATTTAAAGTTTCAATTTCTCTCCTTAACGTAAAACATGTAACAAAAAAGTTTCAATTTTGCACAATCAGAGATAAACCCACCTAATATTTTGATGTCAAATTATTTCATTGTAAATTTCATGAACATCGGAGCTCATTTGAAATATTAATTTAAGCTTTCAATTTCGCTCAATCAGAGGAAAACCCACCTAATATTTTAATTTCAAATGCATCTATTTTAAATTGGAAGCATTTGACTTCAAAATATTAATTTAAAGTTTCAAATACTAATTTAATGTTTCAGTTTGAAATATTAATTTAAAGTTTCAATTTTTCTCAATCAGAGGAAAACCCACCTAATATTTTGATTTCAAATGATTCCATTTTAAATTTCATGAGGATCTGAGCTCGTTTGAAATATTAATTTAAAGTTTCATTTTTTCTCCCAGATGTAAGACGTGTCACAAAAAAGTTTCAATTTTGCATAATCAAAGGTAAACCCACCTAATATTTTGATGTCAAATGCTTCCATTTTAAATTTCACAAACATTGGAGCTCATTTAAAATATTAATTTAAACTTTCAATTTTTCTCAATCAGTGGAAAACCCACCTAATATTTTGATGTCAATACTTCTATTTAAAATTGGAAGCATTTGACATCAAAATATTAATTTAAAGTTTCAGTTTTACACAATCAGAGGAAAACCCACCTAATATTTTAATGTCAAATGCTTCCAATTAAAATTTCATGAAGACCAGATCTTGTTTGAAATATTAATTTAAAGTTTCAATTTTGCTCAATCAGAGGAAAACCCACCTAATATTTTGATATCAAATGCTTGTATTTTAAATTTCATGGAGATTCGAGCTCGTTTGAAATATTAATTTCAAGTTTTAATTTTACACAATAAGTGGAAAACCCACCTAAAATTTTGATGTCAAATGCTTCCAATTTAAATTTCACGAAGATCGGAGCTCGTTTGAAATATTAATTTAAATTTTCAATTTTTCTCAATCAGAGGAAAACCCACCTAATATTTTGATGTCAAATACTTTCATTTTAAATTTCATGAAGATATGAGCTCGTTTGAAATATTAATTTAAAGTTTCAATTTTTCTCCTAGACATAAAACATGTCACAAAAAAGTCTCAATTTTGCACAATCAGAGGTAAACCCACCTAATATTTTGATGTCGAATGCTTCCATTTTAAATTTTGTGAACATCGTCTCTCGTTTAAAATATTAATTTAAACTTGCAATTTTGCTCAATCAGAGGAAAAACCACCTAATATTTTGATGTCAAATGCTTCTATTTTAAATTGGAAGCATTTGACATCAAAATATTAATTTAAAGTTTCACTTTTACACAATCAAAGGAAAACACACCTAATATTTTAATGTCAAATGCTTCCATTTTAAGTTTCACGAAGATCAGATCTCGTTTGAAATGTTGATTTAAAGTTTCAATTTTGCTTAAATAGAGGAAAACCCACCTAATATTTTGATGTCAAATACTTCTATTTTAAATTTCAAGGACATCCGAGCTCATTTGAAATATTAATTTCAAGTTTCAATTTTACATAATCAGTGGAAAACCCACCTAATATTTTGATGTCAAATGCTTCCAATTTAAATTTCACGAAGATAGGAGCTCATTTGAAATATTAATTTAAAGTTTCAATTTTTCTCAATCAAATTAAAACCCACCTAATATTTTGATGTCAAATGCTTCCATTTTGAATTTCATGAAGATCTGAGCTCATATGAAATATTAATTTAAAGTTTCAATTTCACTCCCGGACATAAAACGTGTCACAAAAATGTTTCAATTTTGCACAATCAGAGGTAAACCCACTGTATCATCTTAAAATGGAAGCACTTCCATGATAGGAATGTTTAGTCCTCCTTAGGGGATGTTTTCTACTACCATCATAATTTCATCTCATTTTTGCATCATCTTCTACTTCTGTGCCTGTTTAGAACCCTTATTGGTCCTCTCCAGGCACCTTCTATCCCACCTAGCACATTTTCCAATGAATTTGACCCCATGGGTCAAGGTTGACCTCAACCTTGACCTAGGTTAGGGTCAACCTTTAACTTCACCTAGGTCAGGGTCATCCTCGACCTTGACCTGGGTCCCCCTCTCAAATCTGGAAGCTTGTCGACTTCTGCTGGTAATCAGAAAATCATTTTCCCACTTCTGGGTTGACTGTTTTGGGTTTCAAAGTGGAAAATCCTAAATTGTATTTAATATAGGTCCTCTTCTAGGGGTATGGGTCTAATTACAATTTAATTCTCCTATGTCAGCCTCTCTAGAAGATTGCACTCTAGTTTCATATAAAAGGAAGCCTTTCTCTCTCATTTTCTCTAAGTCTTCTAAGTGCAAAAAGCTCTAACCAAGATTTTGTCAAGAAGCAAAAGGTTCAAGAATCCATTGTTCTACATGTTTCCAAGTTTTCAAGTTGTTCAAGTCTTCCTCTCAAGAATTCAAGTTCTCCATTAAAGATCAAGGATTCAAGCTTTCAATCCTTTGAAGGGATTAGGTTCAAACATTCAAGATTCATCATTCAAACCCTAGATCTAGCCATCATGGTGCTGTGATCTTCCTTCAAGATCCTTTGTGAATCCTCAAGACTCATTCATTCTATTCAAGGTGGATTCCAAGCATACAATCATGTAATTTTATGGTTTCTATTGAGTCCAAGCTTTCATATTCACATACTTGCTTATATTTGACTTACATTGGCATATCTATTCAATATCATAGCTTCATTCTAAGATTCAATTCTACTACTTGCTAGCATTCTATAATTTATTGATTTCAAGGTTAATTCCTAAATTAGGGTTTGAATAAGGCAAACCCATCCCCCCCAACAAACAAACCTCTTTTTTCTTACAGATACAGGTTTGGGACTGCAGATTTGAACCTAGATCTAGATACCCTTTTCGGCAAACATCCAGGATCCACGAACAAATTTTATGTCAGACCTGTGCAGGTCAAGGTTGAGATTATTGGGTTAAGGTTGAGATTAGTTAGTCAAGGTTGACCTTTTTCATAAGACGGTGTCATAGAAGAAAAATATTTCTAGGTTTTTTTCTTCTTTGCATTCTAGTTCCGGATTATACTTCAGATTTTCCAGAAATAGAGTACAGACCCCAAGAAACAACAATCTTCACATCTGCAATTATTTAAGGTTGGTACATTTCTCCTATCCATTTAAATTCAAATCCTTAATCATTCTAAATCTATCACACATTTACATTCATTCACACACATTTTAAGAGGGAAACCTAGGATCTCCTTTATTCTTATTTCCAATAGATTGATTCATTTATGCATCGATCCTTTTTGGTTTGATCAATTTGGATCCTGCCTTTGTGAATTTGAGAATAAAGGGGAATGCCTTATTTATCCCTCCACTCTAAACATTAAATGTAAGGTGATAAGTGATTTTAGTATCAAAACACTCTTATTCTATTAACATCATTTTCTACCTTACATTGTGGTGAACCCGCGATAGACAACTCTTTCTTTTTGGTGTTAGATTTGCATTTCAAATCAGATCTTGCATGAATATAGAAGTAGGTTTTATTTTATGCTCTTTCATTTATATTTCAAACTTCATAAAAATCAAAAAAATTCTTTAAAAATACAAAAACATTTACATTTTTCATGCTTGTAATATTACTTTGTGTTCAACATGTATGATTTTTGTTTTGGATACTTTGATGAGGCTTTTGTTTCTAAAGAGGATAGATCCCCTATTGAGGTACATGGAAGTGACGATGAAATTTTTTCGAATAAGCTCTCCATTGATTTTATTCCTATTTTATCCTCCTCTATAATATCTTTAATTAACCTTTACCATAGAAATGAGTTAGGGATAGATGTTAATTCTTCTCCTAATATATGTCTTTTCTATGAACCTACTTTAGAATATAATACTTTCCCCTATAGGGATCAAGCTTTAGGCACTCCTACGATAGGGAGGATAATCCTCCTATTTGGGATGAACCTTTGGATTTGGATGTTGATTACTCTCTTCCTCATGAAGCCATTATGGATGATTAAACTTTTTGGGATGAACCCTTGGATAAAGACAATGATTTATCCCCTTCTTGTGAAGATTCTTTGATAGAAGAGGGTGATTTATTAATGGATGACATATTCATACATAATGATGACTCTTTTTATAAAACACACTCCCCTTATGTGGACATTTTAGAGAAATAAGATAATATTATTAATACAATATCTCTAATTGGGATTCATTCTAGTGATGAGGCATTAGCGGAAAATGATATGAATTCCCTTAATGCCCTCCCTCTTAGTGATGATACTATGGAGAATCAAGCTCCTACCCCATCTTCTCCTAGGATGTATTCCTTTATTTTTCTATCTTGTGAATCTATCAAACATACTAATGATGACATAGTGACTACTAAAGTTCAATTGACTTGTTTTCATATGGCTTCTTGTTATGGTCATGGTTATATTTTACTAGTTAAACAAGGATTCCATAATCAAGGATGTACTCAGCATAAACATGGAATTCAAATGCCCTTATAGAATGAGGGGCATGAGAATTCTTATGGATTAGAATTTAATCCTCAACAACATAGAAATGTTACCAACATCTACAATAACATTTCAAAACATGATGACCCTATGAAGGAATTTGACCAAGAGGTTGTTCTGCCTAAGCTCCTTTGTGTTAAGATGACTACTAGACCTAAACGCAAAAACAAATGTAGTCTATACTTGAAGATTCTTCCTTTTTGTTTCTATCATAGATTTCATGATCACTCTAATACATTTCAAGCTTTACATTATAAGATTAGGAAGCTCAATGATAGTAAAGTTATTTATATATCATGTGGCAATGAGTTATATTTCAATCCTATTTTCTCTAAATAACATTTATGTTCCTACTATGGAACTCCATATTATGTAAACAATGTTAGCCTAATCTTTGGGGGCTCGTTGTCTTGCATAGTATTGAAAGTGATATAATAGGTCCCCTTTCATCCTTGTTCCTATGCTTGGGGGGCAAGGATTCCATCTCCTTCTCTTTTATCTTTCTAGGATCCCCTTTTCCTTGGTTAAGAAGTATCTATCTATTATGTGATATCCAATCATACATGAAAATTTTCATTTTCATTAAGGATCTCCTATCCTTGATTATAACCTATTTCATTATTTGACATTGGGTTTCTATGGTTGATAAATCTCTCACCTTGGAAACTGAATAATGTGTTATCCCTCACAAGGGTTACTTTCTCACTTCTTGCATGATATCTCTTTTCTACAACAACATTTCTTGATATAATTTGATATATCCCTTGCTTTCACCCCTGGGGGCAAGGTATTTTATTTCTTCCTCTATCTAAGGATATACTTTCCTTAGCTTAGTAGCATTTTTTTATTATATAACATTATTTCTTTATAAAGATGTATCTTTTTAACTATGGATACCCTCTTATATAAGAGGTGATTGTCCTAGGTCATCACCTCTTCTTTATTTTCTCTTGCCTTTGCTTTGGGTTAGAGTTTGACTCCTTCATTCCAAGATTCCTCTTCCTCTTCATTACAAAGGGATAGATGATTGAATCTTTGGTCCTTCTTTCTTTTGAAGATGGCATTTTATCCTAAGTACTCATCTATGGTGAGGGTCTTGATGGTAATATCTCTTCCCTTTTGAGGATCCTTTTTTTTTCCATAAGTGACACATCTATTTCACGATTATCTATGCTCTTGGATGTAAGGGTCAAGACTCTTCGCTAAGAATATGGTGTACATTGTTGTTAAGTTGGATATCTCCTTACCTTGTGAAGTAGGTATCCGCTTTCTCTTCCTTTTCCTGCCTAGTAGGTAGTCATCATAAGGAGGGGGGCATATATAGGGTCTCCCTTGTACTATAGTTTACATTAATTTACATTTTATAGCATGCTAAATCCTTGGAAGGTAACATGGATAAGTTGCTAAATCCTTAAGGGACACACATTTTAAATTTTATTTTTTGCTAAATCCTCGGAAGGTAACACACATAAGTTGCTAAATCCTAAAGAGATACGCACCCTTTTAAATTTTTAATATGCTAAATCCTTGGAAGGTAACACACATAAGTTTATAAATCTTGAAAAGACATGCATTTTATATTCATAGTAATACAAGAATGTGGATTTATAAATATTTTTAAAAGCCATTAGAAGACGCATTACAATTACAAAGCACAGTTTATGGGTGAACCTGTTGGGGTCTCCCTCCTTGATGATTCATGTAACACCCCAAAATTGGCACCTTATAATCCAATCAATTTTGGTGCATTTTCTCATCATCAAAGTCCTATTGTACTAGGAAAATTCTTCTCCTAATTGACTTTAATTGACTGAGTCTCAAATGCAGAAAACCCAAATTTGCATAAATCTGACATTATATTTAATTCCTAAATTCTCAAGTTTTATTAGCTAACAATCCCTATGATTAATTAATTTAATTCTAAAGTCCTAAGTTCTTTTAATTAAATTAATTCCACCCCCTTTAGCTAATATACATCAAAAGGAATTGAATAGTTATTTAATTGATTGGATGAATTATCTTCAAAAAGGAATTCCATAATTCCATGTGAAAGGTCACTCATGTGGCAATAATCCATCCTTTTAATTAAATAATTCATGCTTTTCTGTCACAATCTCAATCTCTGAAAATGAATAGGCAACTGTTTCTTTTCAAGAAACTCTTCACCCTCTTTCCATGGCTTTTCTATATAGTGGAACTCATTTTCTTCATTTGGGAGGATGATTTTGGAGAGCATAAAACTTATAGTGAAATTTACATTGATTATTACATGCTTTTGAGCTTAAATTGCATAATTAGATTAATTTCAATTTGGATTAGTAATGATATGTTGATTTTATTGCAATTCATTTACATATCTAACATCTCAATGTCATCTTTCAATTTTTCTAGTTTAAATGCAATTTCATTTCTAGATTAAGAGCATTTGATTTCATAGATTAATTGCAATTCATTTCATAGATTAATAGCAATTCATTTCATAGATTAATTGCAATTAATTTCATAGAGTAGTTGCAATTCATTTCATAGAGTAGTTGAAATTCATTCATAGTAATGGCAATTTCATCTTCTCTCATGCTTTAGAAATCCTCCATGTTAGCAATGGTCAGGTTGTTGGCTCTCGTTCTGAGAGTAAATTTGACATCCCCAACTGATTAATAGGCAGCAAGTCGCTTCAATTGAATTTGCAGGATGAACAATTCATGTTTATCTTTGTGAATTGAATGATTGAGTAAGGACTATGCTAAGTTTTTGCCTGATTTAGAGGCCACATTCAAGCACACACATTGTGGCACCCACCGTGGGGCAGAAAAAATGATTTCTGGCCTCATTTTTGAACTTTTTTACAATGATTTTGGAACTCTATTGTACGTCCGTACAACATTGGTACGGAGTCTCGCGCGATGTTTTAGGTCGAGTGGCATGAAGTTTTGCTCTTTGTAGCACTCTCTTGTGTAAATAAATAGAAATCTTGCATGCCTCAAAGTACTTTCTCACGCACAACAAAGTACTTTCTTGCGTGAAATTTAGCAGACAAACATTTAATTTCCAGAATTTGTAATTTGCTACTTTTCTTTTCTGACATCTACTCTCTGCTATGATTTTTCTATTTCTGATTTCTACTGCAGCATAACAATTTGCTTACAGGATGATTGTCAAAGGCATATTAAAAAAAAAATTTCATGTTTTTTTACTAATTTTCATTCACATAGTTTAAATATAGATTTTTTAAAATTTTTTAAGGATCCCAATAGCAAAGTAGGGGAATAGGATCTTCATTACATGGAAGTGATGCCCATGGATGAAACTGAGACCCAGATGTTGCTAGCATGATAGATACTTGGGGAAGCAATGCAAGATAGCGAATCTTTAGCACTTCTACTTGTTAGGGGATTATGCTCTTCTCTCTTTGAGAGAATTAGAAACCAAAGGCTTGTGGATTTGGTAGAGTGAAACTATCTTGGTGATGAATATGCTTGATGTGTTTGGGTGAGGTGAAAAGGTAGAGAAGTATGCTCTTCTCTCTTTGAGAGAATCAGAAAATCAAACCCTTGAATCTGAACCAAGTTGTGTCACCTTTAGAGGGCCTGCCAGAAGTTGAACCTTCGGGAACAACCCAAGTGAGTACACACCTATCACCGGTGATTCCACCTCACTCAAATAAAGTTTTCTTTGTTGAGTCCAAAGAATCCAAAGCCATGGTAAATTCTTTCTCATGATTTTGACTATCAGTGTGAGAAAGTCGCGGCGCCACTCCCAGCCTTGCTTGCAAGGGTGTATGACTTACAAGTGTTGGTGTGGCAATGAGGCCCCATCTCTATATTAGAGGCACCAAAGGTTATTGTGAACAAAATCCTACTAAACACTCTCTTAGTTAGATGCCTACCCGGTTCACCTCCAAAAGGAGACAATCTATGCGCAGGGAGAGGGAAGAATCTCTCCCCTAGATTCGTGACATAGGTATGCACCTAGATGCTTGAAGTGGTATATGAAAACGACCCTTTCTTTGAGGGTAACCTTCAAACATATATACTTAGTCCTTGGAAACACCAAAAACACGGGCACTCTTTTGAGAGTGACACTGCTATGTGAGGTGCACACATACGCATAAGACAATGGGGCACAGATTTTGTCTTCTCAACCAATTCTCTTTGTGGGGATAACTGAGTGTTTGTTTTGGAGTCTTAAATTATCCAAATCATCATCAAACAAAGACTCCCATGATTCTACCAAGTTTCTTTGTCCTTGGTAGAACTATTTACGACTACTGTTTGTGTCACTAATGCTTGATTGAAATATCGTGTTTGTAAACAAGTGCTTGTCACCTTGAAATGGAGATTGCTGATTTGTATCATCATAAAACTATCCTAAACCTGGAAATATTGTCAGAGAAAAGTTCTCACTGTGTCTCAAATTCTAGTTTTTATCTTAAAAACTGAGTCTGTTTATCTTCCTGATCTGCCTTTTTCTGGGGTCTGATTGCTTATTTCCTCATTGTCTGCAGTCCGAAACTAGTTGTTTTGAGTTGTGAACTGACTGATTCTTACTCAAACTTGTCTTGTCTCTTTTTCTCCATCCTATCTTTTTGTGTCTTTTGTACCTTGCAACATGATAGTCATATCTTGGCTGTTCTAGCCATACTTTCGATGATTCATGCCGGGTACATCTCACACCTTGGTTGTTCTAGCCTATTACCTCTTTTTTTTTTGATATCTCTAGAGATAGAGTTCTGAGTCAGATCTTAAGTTTCCTCTCATTTTAGCTTCTTCTATGCCTGTTATGACTAGGAGCAGCAATATTTTTCCCATACGTGGTTCTGGAGTAGGTAGAGATAAACCTCGCAATCAAATAAAAGGTCATTATGAACGTGTTATTCAAGTTGATAATCAAGAGGGATCCTCACGTTCCTCTTCCCCATTTAGTATAGATCCAAGTCCTAATTAGAAACTAGTGTTGTAGGTGTGTTCTAATCCATTGTTTCAAGATCAGCATAATCCATTTCTTTCAGATCAACTAGGCTTCAAAAAATCACCTGTTTGGGTTGATCCTATTAACGATCCTCACTGCCTTAGTGATCCTTTCCAATACTTCAATCCTTTTGATTCACCAAAGAGAACATTGGCTACGAGTCCTCAACGTGATACTCACACTCATACTGAAGGAGTACACATAGAACAATCTCGCATTAACAACATGACATCTCCTTTTGATTACACGCAAGGTCATGTCCAATCCCAAAATGAACAAGTTCATCAAGAAGAAGAGCATCACCAAGGTCAAGATCAAACTTATAGTATTTATGAAATCCTTGGTAATGATGATGAGCCAATAACTCAAAATGACATAGACACAGCAAAGTCTAATAAAGCTCTCATCAAAATGATGGAAATACTCCTTGCAGAAGATAAAGAAAAATACTTCCTAGATTTGGCAAAACAAGGGGTTAAGTTACCTGCAAACTTCCAAGTGGAAATGCTTGTCGCTAAAGAAGAGAAAACTAAAACCTCCAAATTGCATAAAATAATTCAAGACATGAAAGGTAAAATCAGTCAACATATGAAGGATAAGGATAAACCTACGCAACAATTCACAATGGAAATCATATGTCCTTTCCCTTTCGATAGGAGTATTGTTATGCCACCTTTTCCCAAAGGTGTAGAGCTTCCTAAATACGACAAGTATCTGGGTACCATTGATCCTCAAGATCATTTAAGAGAATTTAGTTCCTTATTGATGGAGTTCATACATGATCAAAAATATTTGATGCATCTTTTTCCATGAAGTTTGGGTGGACCTTCCATGGAATGGTTTTCGCGACTACCCACTGGCATCAAGACTTTTGACAAGATTGCCAATCTCTTTATATAACATTATTCTCACAATATTCAACATCCTATCAACATAAGGGACCTTTGAAACCTCAAGCAAAGGAAAGGGGAACCATTCTTAACATTTCTCCAAAGATGGAGACAACTTTGCACTAAATACCCTCGCAAAATACCCGAATCTGAGAAACTCGATATCTTCTTGGATAATCTCACCCCTAATTTTAGGTATCAAGTCCAACTTCAAGGTCCCCTTAATTTTGATAGTATGATAAAACAAGCTGTGAGAATAGAAGCATTCATGGTTAAAAAAGGTGAATTAACCTTCTATAAAGATAACAAACAAAACCCCTCATCTTCCAACAAAGATAAAGGGAAATTTTCCAACAAAAATAGGGATGTTGTGAATGATAGGGTGGTCAATAATGTGACTTCAACTTCTTTGAAACCGGTCTTCAATCTCACCTTGCATATACAAGCAACCAAAGTTGTTGGAAAGGCTACAATAAATACTCAACAACCTTCTAAATTTTCTAGCAACAAACCTTGGGTAGCGTGACCCAAGTGTGAATTTACCTCTTTGGGAGAACCACTTGATGTAGTTTTCAAAACTTTGGTGCAAAATCAGATTCTTTCTCCTTTGGAGAAACATGTATACAATCCACAACCATGACCTCATTGGTGGAATGAGAATGCTTACTGTGACTACCACCAAAACAAAGGTCATAAGACTGCTACATGTATCTAACTGCGTCATAAAGTCCAAGATTTGATCGATAACCAGGTTATCATTGTGGAGAATCATAACAAGAATTTGGATCATTAGGCATTCAAAGATCCCTTTCCTCATCATGAGAAAGGAAAATCTTCCAATGCTAAGAATAATAATGCCAAAGTTAACTACGCACATACCACTTATGATAATGTTATCAACATGATTGAACCAATGGAAGTGGAATATTGCAATATGTTTACTAGCAAGGGAAGTGGGAATTCTTCTAAACCAAGAACCCCATTTGTCTTGAGAGGCCCGAGGTCTTGATTATTTGAATCCAAAACATCTCTAGATTGCGCGAATGTTGTTACTAGATCTAACACTAGAATCGCTATTAAGGGTCCTAACCCTCCTGTTGCTACATCTGTGCCAAAACAAACTGTGGTTAAGACTATTGTTGGCTCTACCAACAAGACCACGAAGGTGGTCCCTATGCCTCCTACTATTGGTTATAGCATTCTTGACCAACTTCAAAGGACCAATGCTCAGATAACTATTTTTGAGCTATTGAAGATCTTGCCTGCTCATAGGTAGATTCTGGACAAAGCTCTCACAGAAGCTAATGCCCCCAAAGATATCAATCTAGATTAGTTTCAATCTATGGTGGGTCACTTGACTTCACCACATTATTTATCCTTCTCTAAAGAAGATGATCACTCAATTAGTCACCTGCACAATGCTCCCCTACATATAGAAGTCATGTTCGGCAAATAGTTAGTCCCCCGCATCCTCATTGATAGCAGTGCTGGTATTAATATTTCCTCTGCCCACTTTCTTGCTCAGCTAGGTTATGGAAAATATTGCATAGATTCTCGCAAAATAATTACCATAAAAGCCTATGATGAAGAAGAAATAAAATCTAAAGGTCTAGTTGTGCTCCCCATTTGGGTCAGACCAGTTGAAAGAGACATCATATGTCAAGTGCTAGACCTTCCTCTTGCATATAATATATTTCTAGGAAGACCGTGGATCCATGAGACGCAAATGGTTCCTTCTACATACCATCAGTGTATCAAGTTTTCTTTTCAAGGTGCAGAGGTGACAGTTCCCACTAGTATGGGCTCTTCTTGTAACGCTCTCACTCAATCAACTGACAGTCTTGTTCCAACTAATAGAGAATACATAGAACTCTGTGATGCCAAGCTCAAAGACATAGAACAGACACTAAAAATCATAGACATAGGCATGGGGGGATATAAAATAGAACTCATGCTATCATTAGTAGCTCTACCTTCATCTCCTCATTCTTATGGGAGACCTTCAGAGAACAAAAAATCTTCCGCTACTCCTGAGATAGTTTATGATGGTGCCTTTGTATGTGATTCTACACCATTGGAAGATGAAGATGAGGGAAGATCTATCAAGTCTTGGATTTGTAAAGGAAAGAACATAGCTAAACAGACTGCCTCAGCTCATGAATTAAATTCCAACAATGAAGGTCTTAAGAATATGAAATGTTTTGGGTACAAAGGAAGTGGCCCAATAGGGGTGAACGGTAATGGGTTAGTTGAACCCATTAAAGCTACGGGTCAAAAGACAAAAGACACCACTAGTTTAGGTTTCAAAAAGATCCCATTCCATCTAGGGATCAATAAATTTGTGCCAAAATTAGAGCCTTCACTAGAACCTGAAGGCACAACCGCAGTCGCCACTATACAAGATAGCTCAGATGAGGATTGCTTTCCTTATCCCATCCCTCCAAACCTGGCAGCATTCTTTGTTGAGCCAGATAATTTTGTACCATGTGCCAATAAAGTTGAAACTAATAGTGATTTTGATAAAACCACTCCATTTGATGCACTAACCTTTGAGCAATGGAAAGCATTGCAAGATCCTAACTTCCAAGGTGAACGATATGTCCCACTAGAATTCCAAGAACAGTTGGCACAAGAACAGGCTAGTATTGCAAGAACTCAAAAACCTTCATGGTGCAAGCACCCAAGTCAGAGTTTGGATACAAACTCTCATGAGTATGAGTTTGATAGTTTGTCAGAAGGATCTTATGAAATACTTCTCGACATAAGTGAGGGGTCTAGTGAAAGGTCTAATGAGTCTAAGTTTATAAATGTTAACATGTCTTCTACTTCGGTCGTTAGGGATCAAAAGGATTCAAACACACCTTTGGATGAGATTGGTTTAGCTCTCAACTTTCTAGTTAACACTTTTGATGACTATACTGTGAACACATTTGAACCTGTCACATCCATTTCACTCCAACATCCTAAATTAATAGACAGGAATTCCCCTTCTTCATCCAGTGAAGTCCTTACATTCAAAAATGATTACACTCTAGCCTACTACCTTCACACTGTGGAACCTGTGACGTCCTCCACTAGTGAAGAAAGTGTCAATTTGACCAAGGCTGACATCAAGTATCTTAGTCAAAAAATTAAAAGAAGAAAAAATAGGCACTCTGATGGTGAAAACCACATTGTGGCCCAGTATTAGAGCCAAAAAAAGTAAAAAGAAAAGACGTATCCGAAGGTGAAAACCTCTCTGAGGTGCCTGCAGATGAGATAATTGATGCACTTCTGAATCACTTCTAGGAATGCTCATCAGTGTTAATTGAACCAACTCAACCGGTAAATCTAGGAACAGAAGAACATCCACACATCATTCATGTGGCCAAGTCATTATCTACAAAAGAACTTAAGGAATTTACAGAATTCTTCCAGGAGAAAAAGATAAATTTTGCATGGACATATTCAGACATGCCAGGTGTGGATCCTAATCTCATTATGTATCACTTATCAATAGCTCTAGGTGTGAAACCAGTCAAAAAAAAACTTAGGAAGATGCATTCACATGTGGCTTTACTAATCAAGGAAGAATTGGAAAAACTTCTAAAAGTGGGGTTCATCTGAGAAATTGATTATGCAGAGTGGATCTCTAACATCATCCCAGTGACTAAACATGACAAATCTATCAAGGTCTACATAGAATTTAGAGATTTAAATTTGGCATGTCCCAAAGATGATTTTCCACTTCCTAACATTGACATGATCATGGATATGACAGCAGGATATGAGTTGTATTCACTAATGGATGGTTTCTCTGGCTATAATCAAATCAAAATTGCACCAGAGGACTAAGAGAAACTGCTTTTACTTGTGCATGGGGTACATTTTGCTAGAATGTTATGCCCTTTGGTCTAAAAAATGCTGGAGCTACTTATCAAAGAGCTGTTACTACCATATTTCATGACATGATGCATAGAACAATGGAGGACTACGTGGATGACACACTAGCTAAAAGTATGGATAGAAAGACACATCTCACTAATCTAGGTCCTATACTAGATCATATGGGGAAATTCAAGTTCTGTTTAAACCCTAAGATATGTGCATTTGGGGTTACTTCAGGAAAGTTACTTGGCTATATCATCTCTATGAAAGGAATTGAGGTGGGTCCAGAAAAGGTACAAGCTATAATGGAAATGCCTCCACCCTGTAATATCAGACAAATCATAGGTCTTCAAGGTCGGCTCCAATCTATCTGGTGTTTTATCTCACAGTTGGCTGACAAGTCACAACCATTCACCAAAACTCTGCATAAAGGTGTAACTTATGACTCGAACAAAGAATGTGAACATGGCTTTCAACAGATCAAACAATACCTAGCCAATCCGCCTATATATTAGCAAAGGAAACATCCTTGGGTGCACTATTGGCCCAAGAAGATCAAAATATAAAGAAAGAGCCATTTACTACATTAGCAGAACATTGGTCTCTTACGAAATGAATTATTCTGTAATTGAGAAGGCTTGCTTAGCAGTGATATTTAGTTCACAGGTAGACTAGCTAAATGGGTCATGCTCCTTAGTGAATTTAATATTGCATATGTTGAGAGGAAAACTATCAAAGGGAAAATGATTGTGGATCAGTTAGCTGAAGCACCTCTTACAAATCATCAACCATTAAGGATGGAATTCCCAGATGATTCCATCATGCTTCTCATGCATCAGACATGGGCAATGTTCTTTGATGGTTCATTCACCCAATAGGGGTCAAGAGCTAGAGTTTTTTTTATTACCTCAGCGATACTCTTTACCAAAGGCATAGAAAATGATGTTTCCTTGTACCAATAACACCAATGAATATGAAGCTTTAATCAATGGACTAAAGATCACTATTGAATGGAAAGTTGATGAACTAAAATTCTTTGGAGAATCACAACTGGTTATCAATCAAGTGAAAAACATCTATCAGACAAAGGATGAAAAGTTGGTGCCCTATAAAAAGATGGTTGATGACCTTAAGAAATATTTTGCAAATGTTACCTTTCAGCAAATTCCCAGGGTAGATAATAAGGCAGCTGATGCTATGGCTATCTAGCCTCTATGTTACAAATGCCAAAGAATGATTTCAGACATGAGTTCCTAGTGGAGACATTACGCTACCCTGCCTATGACTCCCCTGACTCCCAGATGATTTGTTCAATCATTGGACATGATTCATCTCACTACCATCATATCTACTCTTATCTCTATTACTAAATTATTCCTGACACATACTAGAAATGAAAAATTTCACCTAATCTACAGTGCTTCACAGTATGTCATCGTAGCTAACGACTTGTATAGACAGGGTCTAGA
This sequence comes from Thuja plicata, assembly GCA_018584345.1. Classification (NCBI taxonomy): domain Eukaryota; kingdom Viridiplantae; phylum Streptophyta; class Pinopsida; order Cupressales; family Cupressaceae; genus Thuja; species Thuja plicata. The sequence continues at coordinate 601,235 of MU222169.1, read as the reverse complement.
AAGTACCCTCCTTAGGTGTCTAGAACCTGATGAGTTCAAACATGCATTAGAAGAGGTACATGAAGGCATTTGTGGTTCTCACTCAAATGGTCTGACACGGGCTCGTAAAATTATTAGAGCTAGTTATTATTGGCATGATATGGAGAAGGAAGCTACATGGTTTTCCAAGTGTTGCAAAAAATGTCAACTCCATGGTAATTTGATTCATGCTCCAGCCAAGGAGCTTATTCCCTTCATCACTTTCTATCCCTTTCAACAGTGGGCCTTTGACTTAGTGGGTCAGATATATCCATCTTCTTCGAGAGGACATAAGTACATCATCACTGCTATAGATTATTTTACTAAATGGGTTGAGGTAGTACCTCTCAATGTAGCTTATGGAAAATTTGTAGCTATGTTCATACTAAACTATATCATCTGTAGATATGGTGTACCCTCATCTATAATCACTAACAATGAGGGACAATTCTAGAACAAAGATCTGATAAATTTGTGCACTAAGTTCAAGATTATTCAACATTGGTCTTCTATTTATTACCCCCAGGATAATGGATAGGCTGAAGCTTCCAACAAGACAATTCTCAAGATCTTGCACTGTATGGTACACAAATCTGGAAGAGATTGGCATCTCTAAAGTAATCTGACTTTATGCGCCTATCGCACCAGTTTAAGAACACCAATAGGGGCCACACCCTTTGCTCTAGTCTATGGTGTAGACGTAGTATTGCCTATTGAGGTTGAGATTCCTACCTTGCGATTCTCTCTGAAGGGCCTCATTACAGATGACGATATCAGAATATCTCAGCTACAAGAGCTTGAATTACTCGATGAACATCGAAAGATGGCATTCAATCATCTGAGAGAATATCAAAAGAGGATATCTAAGAGCTATAACAACAAGGTTAGACCAAGAGACTTCCAAATGGGTGATCTCATCCTGAGAGAGAACCCTAAGAATTAGCAACGGCGGACTCAGAAAGGGAAATTTGAGCCAAACTAGCTTGGTCCTTATGTTATTACTACAGTATTTTTGTCTGGCACTTATCAGCTTTCTACTACATAGGGTGAAAAACTCAAAGATCCCATCAACGCTCTTCACCTGAAGAAATTCTATAGTTGAGATATCTTTTTCATGCTCATGTACATATTTTATTCTGAGAAAATCCTAAAAATTGTAAAATGTCCTAAAAAAATAATCATCTTAGTGAAAACCTAGCAAATAGGCGCTTTGATGTATCTATTATCCTGGTAAAAACCTGGTAAACAGGTGCCTTGATAACACAAAAAAATGAAAAAATACAAAAAAATCAAAAAAGAAAAATGTACAAAAAAATTGAAAAATGAAAATACAAAAAAAAAGAGAAAAAGAGAAAAATGTGCCATTGATGAAAACTTGGTAAAAAAGCATCATGGTAGAAAAAATAGAATTTCTGCCAAGATGGTGAAAACCTAGTAAATAGATGCCTCTTATTTTGCAATTCTTTATCTGTCGTAGCATCTCTTAGCTTTCTCGCAGTTGCTTTCCTACTTCAGTTTGCTTTTCCTGCTTTAGTTCGCTTCCCTATTTTAGTGTGCCCATGCTTTTGCTTTCAGTCATCTTCGAGATTTTTTTTGACCTTACATGGATTGAAACTAGTCACACTCGGGGGCATGTTCCTATTCTAGGGGGCATTGTCTTATCTTTTGGAGTCTTTCTCCTCTTGCATTGGTCACCAGTGGATCTCACTATGTTTTCCTACCGATGCCTCATAGCACTTTGTCTCTTCTTGAGACTCTCTTTGCATCAGTCACTAGTGGTTCTCACTGCATCTGCCTACTGATGCCTAGATTTCATCATCGATCTTTATGCTTGAGAATATCTTGCGATAGTCACCAATGGTTCTCACTGAGTCTGCCTACTATCGCTATATTGCTAAGATTTCTCCCATCATTCTGCTATCTAATTGTTTGGCTTCGATACGTTCATTACTTGGGGGCATGGCTCCCCATTTTGATTGCTCTTTGGTTTACACTTGATTGAGAAATCTTTTCAAATGACAACTCTGTACTGGCATGAACTGGTGTTTCTCAACACCTTAATCAAACGGTGTTTTTCAACACTTTCTTTGGACACATCTGTGTTTTTTAACACACATCGGATATCTCACGACGTAAACATCTCTCGATAGCAATCAAACACAATGCACTCACAAGAACAATGGTGTTTTTCAACACCCTAAACATAGACACATTCGCAAACCTTGAAACATGCTGAGATATGACTGACTCTTTCTTTGTATGTTGTCTATTCTCATGGATTTCATTGATATTTTCTTTTGTCCACTGCTTGTTGGTGTGGTTTCAATGATTTGACAATGTCAAATAAATAGGGTGTATGTGATAAGAGCTTCTACATTAAGGTGGAAAAGCCTCACATCCCTTGATCTTGTTTATTTGTATGCCAAGGGGAGGTCAGAACTATCTCCTTGACTGTTATTACTTTTTATGTTTACTTGCAAATTCTTACTATATCAAGCTGGAAATAATGTTCAGGTCACCTTGGCTTTTGTGCCTTGGTGCTTATGTTCATTTCCTACATTTTATTTGATGAAATTCATATTCATATTCTTATGGTTGCAGTGGCACCATTAAGGATTTTATTAACTCTGATGATCCAAAAGCACTCGATGATGATAAAAATGATGAGTCCAACAACCAAGTCCTAGGATTGCATTTAGCTTAGGCTTGCATTTGCATTGTAGGCATGCATTCACATTTTAGGTTTGCATTGTGGTAATTTTTGTTCTCTCTTCATTGTCTTCTCATTCTTCAAAGGTCCTCATCTTTCATCATGGTTTCTTCTCGACTGCTGGAGTGTCTTGTTCTCGCTCTCGATCTTCATTCGCGTTCTTTTCGTTAGTACCTGTTGTATATTGCAATATTTTACATGAGATTATTAGTACCATTGCATTCATTACATTATATTCATTTCCAAAAAGTGCAATTCCATAAGTTCATTTGCATTTATATATCCATAAACATGTGCATCCATTATAAGCATAAATCAAATCATACATAGCATTTATCCATCTAACATCTATCATAGCATTTTCATACATCAATAAAACATGTGCATAAACATTTGCATATCCATCCATGGCATACATTTCTAATCCATACATATAATCATATAGGAAATCATTTCATAAAACATACACATCTAAAGCAATATATAAATATGTACAATGATGCCAAAAATTGAGCTCATATATATATATTGATTGGTCAAATGTACAAGGGTGCTACTCGAGCACAATATGTCAAAATGGTGGTAAAATGATTATCAAGATCTATCCACCTAGTGGAGGTGGAGGGGGTGGTATGCCCTACTACTGAGGAGGAGGACTAGGTGGAGGAGGTCCTGGTGGAGGTGGTCCTGGTGGAACGGCCCGTGCACCAGCATACTCTGCAAAAGGCTGAATCTGATCCGCTGCCTCAGGAACTTCAATAGTGTACAAAGCATAGTAATAAGAAGCTTAAGAAACCTCGTATCTAGTCTCTAGCTATGCTCTAGCTAGTCACTCTCGCAACTCCCAGATCTCCCGATCTCTCTCAGCTACCCGAGTCTCCTGAATAATCACCTGCGTGTGGAAGTCATCACACTCTCTCTGAGACTGTCGAGCTCTCTCTCTGATTCTCCATAGAGCCTCCTATAAATGTGCTACCTATCTGCCTGTTGGTGGATTATTCAGAACAACATTTTCCATGATAGTATCATCTACCTGCTCAGTGGCTCTATCTTTACTGCCACTGGGCCCAGCACCTACATCTAACCCCATCGGTCTAACAGGAATATTAGTCTGCACTATCCTCGGTCGTACAAATCTCTCCTACTACTATAAAGGTGGTTGTTGTACCCATGGCTGCTATACTAGAGGGGGAACCTATGTGCCTACTGTTGTGGAGGTGGCTGTACCACCTACTATATATGGGGGATAGACACAACAGGAGCTATATACCTGGGGAATGGATGTGATAACATGTGACCTCTATATGTAGGTGCCATACCTGCATTTGTCACTGTGGCCATATAATCCCACCTGGCTGGTGGTACTTGAGTGTCTATCATACTGTGGCCCCTATCAAGTTTTCACTACCAACCCTTCTTTGTCTCATCGATGAAATGGGCGTATGTACAGTACTCTAGAGACACATCCTGTGGCCTTCCAAACTGGCGCAATACATGCATGAGAAAGAAGTGCTCAATGATGCTAATAGTACGCCCAATCAAAGGACGTGAATAGAACATATATGATAGCTCATGATGAGCATCATCCCATACCTCACTGGCTATCTAAGGCTGCCATATGACTACAACCATGTCATCTATCTGCAATCTCCACTGCTCTGTCTTACCTAGCACAGGCTGGGTAGTCGGTCCTGCATACCTGTATATGTATGACTCTAAAGGCTGTCGTGTATCATGGAATATTGGCCTACATACGGGAAGCTACTCCCAGGCCTAGATCTATAAAATGATGACTCCTGCCACCATGGTATGTGCACCTCGATACATGATCTCATGCATCTCATGGTACATCTAAGAAAGCATGCACTCACCCCATCTGAAGGTAACTACCAATTATGTGGCCAGCATCCTCTATAGCATGCCCCCCTAGCCGCACTCTAATCTGTGCTGACCATGATCAGGAACTAAATGGAAACTTAGGAACAATGCTAGTACAATTGCCAGTGGGTGATCTCTATCATAGCTGCGTATCAACTCCTCCTATGAGATGGCCCGCCCCATCACAAGATCATCTTAAAAAATTGCTCTCAAAGCTAGTGTACCTACTCTAGGCTACACATCATACTCCACGCAAGCTCCATGGAAAGGCACCCTCAGGATCCTATATATGTCCTTAGGAGTGATCATCATCTACCCCTGTGGCAAGTGAAAAGTGTTCGTCTCTAAATGGAAATGCTCAACCAATTCACCCAGTAATCCATGATTTACCTGAATATCGGGTGCATCATGAAGGTAAGTCAATCCTAGCTCGTCAATGTGGGCACCGTCAGCATCTGATAATCTTTGAAGCAACTCACCCATGATAGGATGATGTGATCAACAACTGATATCAAGGAAGTCAACCTGTAAAGAAAGTGACGAAATTGGACTAGTACCTCAACAATGATGATTTTTCAAAGCAAAAGACAAAAAATATAACTATGGACCTATCCTACACAAATTTTTGAGATATTACAACTGGCTGACTCAGTGACATAAGAAAATGACAACTTTTGAATTTTGGCCAGTTTTCCATGCGAGAAAACTCTTTTCCCGCACGAGGAAACTGTTTTCCCGCGCAAGCTTTTTGACTCATGCGAGACGGGATGTGTTCTCGTGTGAGATTTTTGAAATCTCGCGCGGCGCAAGTGTGCTCTTCGCGTAAGCACAGGGGAGGGGCCCGTGTGAGGAACCCCTAACCTGCGCGAGAAATCAGATTCCTCGTGTGAAAGGAGAATGAGGCCGGCGTGAGGAAACTATTTCCTCGCGCAAGATTGGACGCGACAACATTTAAAAAGGCCTAAAACATGCTAAAATGCTATCAACTAATAAATTTTTTTCTGAAATATAGGATCAAGTTGCGATTACTTACAGGTGCGTCATACTCCGGAGGCCGATTGTGTCGTCAGGAGTGCTCAAATTGGTGTAAATGCATCGGAATGCTCTCAATATCAGCTGGAGCCCTCGCCATCACTAAAGTCAGAAGGTGAATAATGATTTGAAAATTATCCCTCTGGGTCTTATATAGTCTTTGACCTAAATTTTCAAAGTGCTTCATTTTCTGTGAAAATTGCACCCTTGGCTAAATGGACCATTCTGAATCCATTTTCGTGATCGAATTGAAATCTGACACTCCTAAGTAGCTCAAAATTGCATTTTAAAATTTTGGGACCGACGCGATCAGACTCTTGTGCAATCAATTTTCTGACATTGATTTTTTTTCATGATTATCTCTTGTTATCATTTTCTCAGTTTCTGCAATCTTTTCATCAAAGTCAACTCTAGTCAATTCTAGTCAACTATGGTCAAACCTAATCAACAAGACCTCTCGATCATTCTAAATCGATTCTTCCTTCTCTTGATCTATCTTTGATATCTCTGGACCTTTGATCTTATTTTTCTGTGATTTCTCGCTCTCATCATTGTGATGTGTCATCTTTCAATTTCGCTCCTAAGGGGGAAAGATGATTGCATCATTGAATCTTTTTGAACTATTCTCCAATCAGTCTAATCTGAATCAAAAACCCCCATCACTAGGGGCATCTCATCACTTGGGGCATATTCAATTTTTCGTACCTTATGGTCAAAATTGGATATTCAATGATCTTGAATCTCTAGGGGCATCTTGATGTCTCGCATCTTGTCATCTATCTTTCTAGGTATCTAAGAAATCTAACTCGGATCCTCAAGGATCAAGCTTCGTTCTGGAGAAGGTTCTTGAAATCTCATTAGGTATTGGGGCAATCTAACCCTAATTCTTGAAAGTTACGCTTTGTTCTGAAGATGGCTCTCAAAAATTCTTTAGACCATTATCTAGGCAATCTAACCTAGATCTCAGAGGGCTAATCTTTGTATTGGGGCAATCTAACCCTGATTCTAGAGATAGTCCTAGATCTTCATCAGCTATCAGTGGACATTGGGGCAATCTATCCCCGATTCTAATTTTCTCTCAGATGATTATGCTTCTTAATCTAATCGGTGTCTTGGCGACCTAACCTAGACTTCTAAAATCTCCATCTTCACTTTAGACTATTCTTTGAATCAATGCGCTACTCGCACATCAATTCAAAGAGGGGAAAAATGTAACACCCAAAAATTGACACCTTATAATCCAATCAATTTTGGTGCATTTTCTCATCATCGAAGTCCTATTGTACTAGGAAAAATCTTCTCCTAATTGACTTTAATTGACTGAGTCTCAAATGCAGAAAACCCAAATTTGCATAAATCTGACATTATATTTAATTCCTAAATTCTCAAGGTTTATTAGCTAAAAATCCCTATGATTAAATAATTTAATTCTAAACTCCTAAGTGCTTTTAATTAAATTAATTCCTCCCCTTTAGCTGATATACATCAAAAGGAATTGAATAGTTATTTAATTTATTGGATGAATTATCCTAAAAAAGGAATTCCATAATTCCATGTGAAAGGTCACTCATGTGGCAATAATTCATCCTTTTAATTAAATAATTCATGCTTTTTTGTCTCAATCTCAATCTCTAAAAATGAAGATGCAACCGTTTATTTTCAAGAAACTCTTCACCCTCTTTCCATGGCTTTTCTATATATTGGACCTCATTTTCTTCATTTGGGAGGATGATTTTGGAGAGCAGCAAACTTATAGTGAAATTTACATTGATTATTACATCCTTTTGAGCTTAAATTGCATAATTAGATTAATTTCAATTTGGATTAGTAATGATATGTTGATTTTATTGCAATTCATTTACATATCTAACATCTCAATTTCATCTTTCAAGTTTTCTAGTTTAAATGCAATTTCATTTCTAGATTAAGAGCATTTGATTTCATAGATTAATTGCAATTCATTTCTTAGATTAATTGCAATCCATTTCATAGAGTAGTTGCAATTCATTCATAGTAATGGAAATTTCATCTTCTCTCATGCTTTAGAAGTCCTCCATGTTAGCAATGGTCAGGTTTTTGGCTCTCGTTTGGAGAGTAAATTTGACATCCCCAACTGATTAGGAGGCAGTAAGTCGCTTCAATCAAATTTGCAGGATGAAAAATTCATGTTTATCTTTGTGAATTGAACGATTTAGTAAGGACTATGCTGAGTTTGTGCTTGATTTAGAGGACACATTTAAGCACACACAATTCATATTAAGGTGGGAATCTTACTAGGTGAGGTAATCACTATCTCTTTTCTCTCTTTTTCTTTCATGCTAGTAGGATTAGATCATGAAGCTATGTTATCTATAGTGTTGCTCTTGTCTTCCTTATGTAATCATGTATGTTTCTTTGATTTATTGCTCTTTATTTCCATATCTTTATTCATGTATTTTGAGTTAGAATCCTTGGTCCAGGGGCTCATGTCCTTGACTTAGTGATGTTCTACCTCATTGTGATCCACCAGAGTCTTTCTTCTAACTTTACCACAAGCATATTTGATTCCCATACTTTCGCTAAAGTGGGGGCTTAATGTATCATCTTAAAATGGAAGCACTTCCATGATAAGAAATTTTAGCCCTCCTTAGGGGATTTTTTTTACCACCATCATACTATCCCCTCATTTTTGCATCATCCTTTACTTCTGTTCTTGTTTAGGACCCTGATTGGGCCTCTCCGGGCACCTTCTATCCCACCTGGCACATTTTCTAAGGGTTCTGACCCCCTGGGTCAAGGTCGACCTCGACCTTGACCTAGGTCAGGTTCAAACTTGACCTTGACCTAGGTCAGGGTTGACATCAACCTTGACCTGGGTCTCCCTCTCAAATCTGGAAGCTGGTCAGCTTCCAGAGGTAATCAGTAATTTATTTTTCCGCTTCTGGGTCGTCTGTTTTGGGTTCCAAAGTGGTAAATCCTAAATTGTATTTAATATAGGTCCTCTTCTAGTGGAATGGGTCTAATTTGAATTTAGTTATCCTATAAGGGCCTCTCTAGAAGATTATGCCCTAGCTTGATATAAAAGGAAGCCTTCCTCTCTCATTTTCTCTAAGTCTTCTAAGTGCAAAAAGCTCTGACCAAAATTTTGTCAAGAAGCAAAAGGTTCAAGCATCCATTTTTATACATGTTTCAAAGATTTCAAGGTGTTCAATTCTTCCTCTCAAGCATTCAAGTTCTCCATTGAAGATCAAGGATTCAAGCTTTCAAGCCTTTGAAGGGATTAGGTTCAAACATTCAAGATTCATCATTCAAACCCTAGATCTAGCCATCATGGTGGTGTGATCTTCTTTCAAGATCCTTTGTGCATCCTCAAGATTAATTCATTCTCTTCAAGGTGAATTCCAAGCATATAATCATGGAGGTTTATGGTTTCTATTGAGTCCAAGATTTCATATTCACATACTTTCTTACATTTGAATTACATTGGCATATCTATTCAATATCATAGCTTCATTCTTAGATTCAATTCTACTACTTGCTAGTGTTCTATACTTTATTGATTTCAAGGTTAATTCTTAAATCAAGGTTTGAATAAGGCAATCCCTTCCCCCCAACAAACAAACCTCTTTTTCTTGTAGATACAGGTTTGGGACTATGGATTTGAACCCAGATCTGGATACCCTTTTCGGCAAATTTTCAGGATCTGTGAACAGATATTTTGTCAAACCTGTGTAGGTCAAGGTCGAGATTATTGGGTCAAGGGTGAGATTAGTGGGTCAAGGTCAACATTTTTCATAAGACAATATTGGATTGGAAAATGATTTTTGGGTTTTTTTCGTCTCTGCATTCCAGTTCTAGATCATACTTCAGATTTTCTAGAAACAAAGCACAGACCCAGGAAAACAACATTCTTCAGATCATCAATTCTTTACGGTTGGTACATTCCTCCTATCCATCTCAATTCAAATCCTTAATCATTCTAAATCTATCACACATTTACATTCATTCATACACATTTTAAGAGGGAAACCTAGGATCTCCTTCTTTATTCTTATTTCTAATAGATTGATTCATTTATGCATTGATCCTTTTTGGGTTAATTAATTTGGATCCTTCCTTTGTGCATTTGAGAATAAAGGGGAATGTCTTATTTATCCCCCCACACTAAACACCAAATGTAAGGTGATAAGTGATTTTAGTATCAAAACACTCTTATTATATTAACATCATTTTATACCTTATACCCACCTAATATTTTGATGTCAAATGCTTCCATTCTAAATTTCATGAACATCAGAGCTCATTTGAAATATTAATTTACACTTTCAATTTTGCTCAATCAGAGGAAAACCCACCTAATATTTTGATGTCAAGTGCTTCTAATTTAAATTGGAAGAATTTGACATCAAAATATTAATTTAAAGTTTCAGTTTTACACAATCAGAGGAAAACCCACCTAATATTTTAATGTGAACTGCTTCCATTTTAAATTTTAGGAAGATCGGACCTCGTTTGAAATATTAATTTAAAGTTTCAATTTTGTTCAATTAGAGGAAAACCCACCTAATATTTTGATGTCAAATGCTTCTATTTTAAATTTCACAGAGATCCAAGCTCGTTTGAAATATTAATTTCAATTTTATATTTTACACAATATGTGGAAAACCCACCTAATATTTTGATGTCAAATGCTTCCAATTTAAATTTCACAAAACTCGAAGCTTGTTTGAAATATTAATTTAAAGTTTCAATTTTGCTGAAATAGATGAAAACCCACCTAATATTTTTATATCAAATGATTCCATTTTAAATTTCACGAAGATTGGAGCTCATTTGAAATATTAATTTAAACTTTCAATTTTTCTCCCTGACATAAAATGTGTCACAAAAAAGTTTCAATTTTGCACAATCAGAGGTAAACCCACCTAATATTTTGATGTCAAATGCTTCCATTTTAAATTTCACAAACATCAGAGCTCATTTGAAATATTAATTTTAACTTTCAATTTTGTTCAATCAGAGGAAAACCCACCTAATATTTTTATGTCAAATGCTTCTATTTTAAATTGGAAGCATTTGACATCAAAATATTAATTTAAAGTTTCAAATATTAATTTAAATTTTCCATTTTACACAATCAGAGGAAAACCCACCTAATATTTTAATGTCAAATGCTTCCATTTTAAATTTCAGGAAGATCGGACCTCGTTTGAAATATTAATTTAAAGTTTCAATTTTGCTCAATTAGAGGAAAACCCACCTAATATTTTGATGTCAAATGCTTCTATTTTAAATTTCATGGAGATCCAAGCTCGTTTGAAATATTAATTTCAAGTTTATATTTTACACAATATGTGGAAAACCCACCTAATATTTTTATGTCAAATGCTTCCAATTTAAATTTCACGAAACTCGAAGCTTGTTTGAAATATTAATTTAAAGGTCCAATTTTACTGAAACAGATGAAAACCCACCTAATATTTTGATATCAAATGCTTCCATTATAAATTTCATGAAGATCGGAGCTCGTTTGAAATATTAATTTAAACTTTCAATTTTGCTCCCTGACATAAAATGTGTCAGAAAAAAGTTTCAATTTTGCACAATCAGAGGCAAACCCACCTAATATTTTGATGTCAAATGCTTCCATTTTAAATTTCATGAACATCAGAGCTCATTTGAAATATTATTTTAAACTTTCAATTTTGTTCAATCAGAGGAAAACCCACCTAATATTTTGATGTCAAATGCTTCTATTTTAAATTGGAAACATTTGACATCAAAATATTAATTTAAATTTTCAAATATTAATTTAAATTTTCCATTTTACACAATCAGAGGAAAACCCACCTAATATTTTAATGTCAAATGCTTCCATTTTAAATTTCACAAAGATCGGATCTCATTTTAAATATTAATTTAAAGTTTCAGTTTTGCTAAATCAGAGGAAAACCACGTAATATTTTGATGTAAAATGCTTCTATTTTAAATTTCATAGAGATCCGAGCTTGTTTGAAATATTAATTTCAAGTTTCAAGTTTACACAATCAGTGTAAAACCCACCTAATATTTTGATGTCAAATACTTCTAATTTAATTTTCACGTAGATTGGAGCTCATTTGAAATATTAATTTAAAATTTCAATTTTACTCAATCAGAGGAAAACCCACCTAATGTTTTGATGTCAAATGCTTCCATTTTAAATTTTACGAAGATCCGAGCTTGTTTGAAATATTAATTTAAAATTTTAATTTTGCTCCTAGACGTAAAACGTGTCACAAAAAAGTTTCAATTTTGCACAATCAGAGGTAAACCCACCTAATATTTTGATGTCAAATGCTTCCATTTTAAATTTCACGAACATTGGAGCTCGTTTGAAATATTAATTTAAACTTTCAATTTTCCTCAACCAGAGGAAAACCCACCTAATATTTTGATATCAAATGCTTCTATTTTAAATTGGAAGCATTTGACATAAAAATATTAATTTAAAGTTTCAAATATTAATTCAAAGTTTCAGTTTTACACAACCAGAGGAAAACCCAACTAATATTTTAATGTCAAATGCTTCCATTTTAAATTTCACGAAGATCCGATCTCGTTTGAAATATTAATTTAAAGTTTCAATTTTGCTCAATCAGAGGAAAACCCACCTAATGTTTTGATGTCAATTGCTTCTATTTTGAATTTTACGGAGATCCGAGCTTGTTTGAAATATTAATTTCAAGTTTCAATTCTACACAATCAGTAGAAAACCCACCTAATATTTTGATGTCAAATGCTTCTAATTTAAATTTCACAAAGATTGTAGCTCGTTTGAATTATTATTTTAAAGTTTCAATTTTTCTCAATCAGAGGAAAACCCACCTAATATTTTTATGTCAAATGCTTCCATTTTAAATTTCACAAAGATTAGAGCTCGTTTGAAATATTAATATAAACTTTCAATTTTGATCCCGGACGTAAAACGTGTCACAAAAAACTTTCAAATTTTCACAATCAGAGGTAAACCCACCTAATATTTTGATGTCAAATGCTTCCATTTTAAATTTCACAAACATCAGAGCTTGTTTGAAATATAAATTTAAACATTCAATTTTGCTCAATCAGAGGAAAACCCACCTAATATTTTGATGTCAAATGATTCTATTTTAAATTGTAAGCATTTGACATCAAAATATTAATTTAAAATTTCAAATATTAATTTAAATTTTGATTTTTACACAATCAGAGGAAAACCCACCTAATATTTTAATGTCAAATGCATCCATTTTAAATTTCACGAAGATATGATCTCTTTTGAAATATTAATTTAAAGTTTGAATTTTGCTCAATCAGAGGAAAACCCACATAATATTTTGATGTCAAATGCTTCTATTTTAAATTTCATAGAGATTCGAGCTCATTTGAAATATTAATTTCAAGTTTAAATTTTACACCATTAGTGGAAAACCCACCTAATATTTTGATGTCAAATGCTTCCAATTTAAATTTCATGAAGATAGGAGCTCGTTTGAAATATTAATTTAAAGATTCAATTTTTTTCAATCAGAGGAAAACCCACCTAATATTTTGATGTCAAATGCTTCCATTTTAAATTTCACGAAGATCGGATCTCATTTGGAATATTAATTTAAAGTTTCAATTTTGCTCAATCGGAGGAAAACCCGCCTAATATTTTGATGTCAAATGCTTCTATTTTAAATTTCACAGAGATCCGTGCTCGTTTGAAATATTAATTTCAAGTTTAAATTTTACACAATCAATGGAAAACCCACCTAATATTTTGATGTCAAATGCTTCCAATTTAAATTTCACGAAGATCAAAGACCGTTTAAAATATTAATTTAAAGTTTCAATTTTTCTCAATCAGAGGAAAACCCACCTAATATTTTGATGTCAAATGCTTCCAGTTTAAATTTCACAAAGATCTGAGCTCATTTGAAATATTAATTTAAAGTTTCAATTTTTGTCCCGAACGTAAAACGTGTCACAAAAAGGTTTCAATTTTTCACAATTAGAAGTAAACCCACCTAGTATTTTGATGTCAAATGCTTCCATTTTAAATTCCATAAACGTCGGAGCTCGTTTGAAATATTAATTTAAACTTTCAATTTTGCCCAATCAGAGGAAAACCCACCTAATATTTTGATGTCAAATACTTCTATTTTAAATTGGAAGAATTTGACATGAAAATATTAATTTAAATTTTAAAATATTAATTTAAAGTTTCAGGTTTACACAGAGGAAAACCCACCTAATTTTTTAATGTCAAATTCTTCCATTTTAAATTTCATGAAGATCGGATCTCGTTTGAAATATTAATTTAAAGTTTCAATTTTGCTCAATTAGAGGAAAAGCTACCTAATATCTTGATTTCAAATGCTTCTATTTTTAATTTCATGGAGATCCGAGCTCGTTTGAAATATTAATTTCATGTTCCAATTTTACAGAATCAGTGGAAAACCCACCTAATATTTTGATGTCAAATGCTTCCATTTTAAATTTCATGAAGATCGGAGCTCGTTTGAAATATTAATTTAAAGTTTCAATTTTTCTCAATCAAAGGAAAACCCACGTAATATTTTAATGTCAAATTCTTCCATTTTAAATTTCACGAAGATCTAAGCTCATTTGACATATTAATTTAAACTTTCAAATTTGCTCTTGGACGTAAAACGTATCACAAAAAAGTTTCAATTTTGCACAATCAGAGGTAAACCCACTATATCATATTAAAATAGAAGAACTTCCATGATAATAATTTTTATCCCTCCTTAAGGGATTTTTTTTATTACCATCATACTTTACCCTCATTTCTGCATCATCCTCTACTTCTGTGCCTGTTTAAGACCCTTATTGGGCCTCTCCAGGCACCTTCTATCCCACTTGGCACATTTTCCAGGGGTTCTAACCCCCTGGGTCAAGGTTGACCTAAACCTTGACCTAGGTCAGGGTCAACATTGACCTTGAGCTAGGGAAGGGTCGAACTCGACCTTGACTTGGGTCCCTCTCTCAAATCTGGAAGCTTGTCAGCTTCTGGAGTTAATCAGAAAATTATTTTCCCACTTCCAGGTCGACTGTTTTGTGTTCCAAAGTGACAAATCCTAAATTGTATTTAATATAGGTCTTTTTCTATGGGCATGGGTCTAATTTTAAGTTAATCATCCTATTATGGCCTCTCTAGAAGATTATGCCCTAGTTTCATATAAAAGGAAGCCTTTCTCCCTCATTTTCTCTAAGTCTTATAAGTGCAAAAAGCTCTAACCAAGATTTTGTCAAGAAGAAAAAGGTTCAAGCATACATTTTTCTACATGTTTCCAAGCTTTCAAGGTGTTAAGGTATTCCTCTCAAACATTCAAGTTCTCCATTGAAGATCAAGGATTCAAGCTTTCAAGCCTTTGAAGGGATTAGGTTCAAACATTCAAGATTCATCGTTCAAACCCTAGATCTATCCATCATGGTGGTGTGATCTTCCTTCAAGATCCTTTGTGCATCCTCAAGACTCGTCCATTCTCTTCAAGGTGGATTCCAAGCATACAATCATGGAGGTTTATGGTTTCTATTGAGTCCAAGCTTTCATATTCACATACTTTCTTACATTTGAATTACATTGGCATATCTATTCAATATCATAGCTTCATTCATAGATTCAATTCTACTACTTTCTAGCATTCTATACTTTATTGATTTCAAGGTTAATTGATAAATTGGGGTTTGAATAAGGAAAACCCCTCCCCCCCCAACAAAAAAACCTCTTTTTCTTGTAGATACAGGTTTGGGACTGCAGATTTCAACCCAGATCTGGATACCGTTTTGGGTCAACTTCCAGGATCCACGAACAAATTTTCTGTCAGACTTGTGTAGGTCCAGGTCAAGATTATTATGTTAGGAGTGAGATTAGTTGGTCAAAATTGACCCTTTTCATAAGACAGTGTCAGAGAAGAAAAATATTTTTGGGTTTTGTTCATCTCTGCATTCTGGTTCTGGATCATACTTCAGATTTTCCAGAAACAGAGTATAGACCCTAGAAAAAAACATTCTCCAGATCTGCAATTCTTTAAGGTTGGTACATTCCTACTATCCATTTAAATTCAAATCCTTAATCATTCTAAATCTATCACACATTTACATTCATTCACACACATTTTAAGAGGGAAACCTAGGATCTCCTTCTTTATTCTTATTTCCAATAGATTGATTCATT
>MU222169.1:559485-585300 GCA_018584345.1 Thuja plicata | reverse complement strand
ATTAAATGTAAGGTGATAAGTGATTTGAGTATCAAAACACTCTTATTCTATTAACATCATTTTCTACCTTACATTTTGGTGAGCCCGCGATAGACAACTCTTTCTTTTTGGTGTTAGATTTGCATTTAATATTAGATCTTGCATGAATATAGAAGTAGGTTTTATTTTATGCTCTTTCATTTATATTTGTAAATTCATAAAAATAACAAAATTTCTTTAAAAATACAAAAACATTTACATTTTCAATGCTTGTAATATTACTTTGTGTTCAACATTTGTGATTTTTGTTTTGAATACTTTGATGAGGCTTTTGTTGCTAAAGAGGATAGATCCCCTAATGAGGTACATGGAAGTGAGGATTAAATATTTTCTAATAAGCTCTCCATTGATTTTATTCCTATTTTATCATCCTCTACAATATCTTCAATTGACCTTTACCATAGAAATGGGTTAGGGATAGATGTTAATTATTCTCCTAATATATGTCTTTTCTATGAACCTAATTTAGAATATAATTCTTTCCCCTTTAGGGATCAAGCTTTAGGCACTCCTACAATGTGCTTTATTGATAGGGAGGATAATCCTCCTATTTGGGATGAACCTTTGGATTTGGATGTTGATTAATCTCTTCCTCATGAAGCCATTATGGATGATTCTACTTTTTGGGATGAACCCTTGGATAAAGACATTGATTTATCCCCTTCTTGTGAAGATGATTTGATACAAGAGGGTGATTTATTAATGGATGACATATTCATACATGATGATGAATATTTTTATAAAACACACTCCTCTTTTGTGGACATTTTAGAGAGATAAGATAACATTATTAATACAATACCTCTAATTGGGATTCCTTCTAGTGATGAGGCATTAGCAAAAAATGATATGAATTCCCTTAATGCTCTTCATATTAGTGATGATCCTATGGAGAATCAGGCTCCTAACCCATCTTCTCCTAGGATGTATTCCTTTATTTTTCCCTCTTGTGAATCTATCAAACATATGAATGATGACATAGTGACCACTGAAGTTCAATTAACTTGTTTTCATATGGCTTCTTCTTATGATCATGGTTATCATTTACTAGTTAAACAAGGATTCCATAATCAAGGATGTACTCAGCATAAACATGGAATTCAAATGCCCTTACAGAATGAGGGGCATGCACATTCTTATGGATTGGAATTTAATCCTCAACAATGTAGCAATGTTACCAACATCTCAAATAACATTTCAAAACATGATGACCCTATGAAGGAATTTGACCAAGAGGTTGTTTTGCCTAAGCTGCTTTGCGTTAAGATGATTACTAGACCTAAACGCAAAAACAAACCTAGTATATACTTGAAGATTCTTCCTTTTTGTTTCTATCATAGATTTCATGATCACTCTAATTAATTTCAATCTTTACATTATAAGATTAGGAAACTCATTGATAGTAAATTTATTTATATATCATGTGACAATGAGTTATATTTCAATCCTATTTTCTCTAAACAACATTTATATTCCTATCATGGAACCCCATATTATGTAAACAATGTTAGCCTAATCTCCTTCTCTTCTATCTTTCTAGGATCCCCTTTTCCTTGGTTAAGGAGTATCTATCTATTATGTGATATCCAATCATACATGAAAATTTTGGTTTGCATTAAGGATCTATGTCCTTGATTATAACCTATTTCGTTGTTTGACATTGGGTTTCCATGGTTGATAAATCTCTTACCTTGGAAATTGAATAATGTGTTATGCCTCACAAGGGTTAATTTATCACTTCTTGCATGATATATTTTTTCTACAACAACATTTATTGATGTAATTTGATATATCCCTTGCTTTCACCCTTGGGGGGAAAGGTATTTTATTTCTTTCTCTATATAAGGATCTATTTTCCTTATCTTAGTGGCATTTGTTTATTATATAAAATTATTTATTCATAAATATGTATTTTTTTAACTATGGATACCCTCTCATATAAGAGGTGATTTTCCTAGGTCATCACCTCTTCTTTATTTTCTCTTGACTTTTATTTTATTTTAGAGTTCTACTCCTTCATTCTGAGATTCCTATTCCTCTTCATTGCAAAGGGCTAGATGATTGAATCTTTGGTCCTTCTTTATTTTGAAGATGACATTTTATCCTAATAAATCCTCTATGGTGAGGGTCTCGATGGTAAGATCTCTTTCCTTTTGAGGATTCTTTTTTTTTCCATAAGTGACATATCCATTTCACGATTATCTATGCTCTTGGATGTAAGGGTTAAGACTCTTCACTAAGAATATGGTGTACATTGTTGCTAAGTTGGATATCTCCTTACCTTGTGAAGTAGTTATCATCTTTCTCTTCCTTATCCTACCTAGTAGGTAGTCATGATAAGGAGGGGGGAATATATAGGGTCTCCCTTGTACTATAGTTTACATTAATTTAGATTTTGCAGCAAGCTAAATCCTTGGAAGGTAATGCACATAAGTTGCTAAATCTTGAAGGGAAATGCATTTTTAATTTTATTTCTGCTAAATCCTTAGAAGGTAACACACATAAGTTGCTAAATCCTGTAGAGATACGCACCCTTTTAAATTTTCAATATTCTAAATCCTTGGAAGGTAACGCACATAAGTTGCCTAATCTTGAAAAGACACGCATTTTATATTCATAGTGATACAAGAATGTGGATCTATGGATATTTTCAAAAGCTGTCAGAAGATGCATTACAATTACAAAGGACAATTAATGGGTGAACCTGTTGTGCTCTCCCTCCTTGGTGATTCATAGTAAGGTGGGTATCTTACTAGGCAAGGTAATCACTATCTCTTTCCTCTCTTTTTCTTTTATGCTAGTAGGATTAGATCATGAAGCTATGTTATCTATAGTGTTTCTCTTGTCTTCCTTATTTAATCATGTATGTTTCTATGATTAATTTCTCTTTATTGCCATATCTTTATGCATGTATGTTGAGTTAGAATCCTTGGTTTAGGGGCTCATGTCCTTGACTTAGTGATGTTCTACACCGTTGCGATCCACCAGAGTCTTTCTTCTAACTTTACCACAAGCATGTTTGATTTCCATACTTCCATGATAAGAAATTTTAGCCCTCCTTAGGGTTTTTTTTTTACCACCAACATACTATCCCCTCATTTCTACATCATCCTCTACTTCTGTGCCTATTTAGGACCCTTATTGGGACTCTCCGGGCACCTTCTATCCCACCTAACACATTTTCTAGGGGTTCTAACCCCCTGGGTCAAGTTCAACCTTGATCTAGGTCAAGGTTGACCTTGACCTTGACCTAGATCCCTCTCTCAAATTTGGAAGCTTGTCATCTTCTCGAGGTAATCAAAAATTTATTTTCCCACTTCTGGGTCGGCTATTTTTGGTTTTGAAGCAGAAAATAATAAATTGTATTCAATATAGGTCCTCTTCTAGGGGCATGGGTCTAATTGAAATTTAATTCTCCTATGTCAGCCTCTCTAGAAGATTATTCCCTAGTTTTATATAAAAGGAAACCTTTCTCTCTAATTTTCTCTAAGTCTTCTAAGTGCAAAAAGCTCTGACCAAGATTTTGTCAAGAAGCAAAAGGTTCAAGCATCCATTGTTCTACATGTTTCCAAGCTTTCAAGGTGTTCAATTATTCCTCTCAAGTAGTAAATTTATCCATTGAAGATCAAGGATTCAAGCTTTCAAGCCTTTGAAGGGATTAGGTTCAAACATTCAAGATTCATAATTCAAACCCTAGATCTAGCCATCATGGTGTTGTGATCTTCTTTCAAGATCCTTTGTGCATCCTTAAGATTCATTCATTGTCTTCAAGGTGGATTCAAAGAATACAATCATGGAGGTTTATGGTTTCTATTGAGTCCAAGATTTCATATTCACATACTTGCTTACATTTGAATTACATTGGCATATATATTCAATATCATAGATTCATTCTTAGATTCAATTGTACTACTTGCTAGCATTCTATACTTTATTGATTTCAAGGTTTATTCCTAAATTGGGGTTTGACTAAGGCAACCCACTCCCCTCAAAAAACAAACCTCATTTTCTTGCAGATACAGGTTTGGGACTTCAGATTTGAACCCAGATCTAGATACCCTTTTCGGCAAACTTTCGAGATCCTCAAACAGATTTTCTATCAGAATTGTGTAGGTCAAGCTTGAGATTATTGGGTCAGGGGTGAGATTAGTGGGTCAAGGTGTTGGAATTATATTGAGATGATGTACTAAGAGGGGAGGGGTGAATCAGTACCTCTAAAACTTTTCATGGTTAGCCCATTAACCCTTAATCATCAGTTTGTAAGTTATCTTATCTAACTGTTCATATTTCTTTATGCATATGTAATCATATCATATATTATTCTTAGTATGTAACCATAACAGAAACATTCATGAAAATAGATAACACATGACACAAGATATGATATCGCAGAAAACTCCTGTTAGGAAGTAAAAACTATGGTGGGGATTGTTACCCACAAAACTTCACTATTTGTAGATAAGAAGGGGCCAGTTAAGGCTTACATTTGGTCACTTCTAATGACCTACCCTATTAGGAGTATTATAGTGGAGACCTATTAAGATCTACTTCATTTGGAGCTTTAGCAACACTATTAAGTGTGCACTCTGTTAAGAGATTTGGAAAGAACGGTTAAGTCCACCTTCTACAAAAGGATTTTAAATGTGATGCATTTGTTAGAATGCAACTACATAAGTCTTTGATATGATGATATATGAAATTTTCAATTGCTGATAATAGATCCTATAAAGCTTTATACATATTATTAATCATCCTTCTATGATTGAATAATACCTTTATCTGCTCGTCGGTAGCCTCTGTGTGTTCTTGACAACTGATGTATTCTATTTCTGATCTTTGCATGAATTCTGCCTTCTACTCCTTAGATGCTCTTTGTGGCTAATAATAATAAGAATTCATGTACTCAAAATTGAGTTTGAACATCTATTTATACTAATTTAGGTTCAATCCTTGATTCATGCATCGCAAGTTAACTCTAGATCCAAGGTTTACAACTTGACCTTGATGCTCAGTTAGATATGTTTTAGATCCGTTAGGATGATTTAAAACATTTACATAAATCTTGCTTGACCCTCAAGTTATGATTTAAAACAAATAAAAACTCTATAAATAGAATTATATTGCTTTATCCGTCATGTAAAAATCAGATCCACAAATTGTGGGTTCTCTAACTGACTGTTGGTTCAGGCGGTTAGTTTTCTTGGTCATCGGTGTTCCTTTCTTGAACTTGTCATCGGGTATGTCTTTTCTATTCCTGTCGGATTAGTTTTGAAAACTATGTCACCGGTGATGCTTGTGGTCGTCGGTGATGCTTGTGGTCATTGGTGATGCTTTGTCAATTCTATACTTAGCATTTTTTATGACCTCTGTGTTCTATTGGGTATGCTTGTTGTTCGCTGGTAATGCTTGTAATCTGGTAGTGATGTTTTAGTCTGTCTATGATCTCTGTCAATGTTTTTCACTAAGTGTACTAATGGAAAAATAATGTCATCAATCTCCCCCTTTGACATTAGTATCAAAAACATGATATGTACAACATACTAAGTGTATTAGTATGTACACCTGTGTATACTTCTTCCTTAGTCATTTGAAAGACTCCCCCTATGTATATTTCAGTAAGTGTAAGTAAGTATATATACATAACCTTATGTACTTTTCTTTTCCTTGTTTTCTTTTTTTTCTTTATTGTACATAACTATATACATTTCCTTTCCTCCTTTTTTGATTCTAAAGGCAAAGGTACTTACAAATTTTCAAAAAATTGGGAATGTGAGGATTTGATTTCCTCCATCAGCTTTTCCCATTTTTCCTTCAGCATTTGCAGAGCCATGTGCTCTAGTAAAATCCATACATGTATGTCATAGATGTTGTCTACTATAGACATCTCAGGGGTTGCTATCAGATTTATTGCATCAAAAATATTTTGCTGCAGAATAGTAAGATTTGGTAGAATGTGTGCCTGAAGTTCAGTAATCTCACCTCTGAATTGTGTTGTAGCATCCCATATTTCTTGTCATAGCCTATTCGCCTCTATGAATATGTCATGATGTGACTTTATGTTGTCAGCATGAGAGGTTAGGATTTGTGCACTCTTTGTGACATTTGAGTCAATTTCTGCAAGTTTGTCACTGTTCTCTTTTCCAAAAAATTTCTAGTGTGCACATCTTTTGAACTAAGGTGATTGCTTCAGCAATCATTGGCTCTAATTCATCAATGAGTTCTGAGAGCTTTACCTTGTTCAATGCCACTTCTTGGCTGATTTTATCAATTAACTTGAATTGATATTTCTTTTCTGCTTGCTCTTCCATTGCTTGTTCTACATCTATACCTTGCTCTATTATTGCATCGGTAAGAACAATAATTTGTTCCTTTACTAAAGCATTTTCTTCAAGTTTCACTTTAGGAACAAGTTGTTGGAGTATCTCTTTAGCTTTGTCAAGTGCCATGTTTTCTCTATGTTCTTGTATCATCTTCTTTTGTATGGATTTTCTCTGACATAGCACTCCAAACTCTTGAAGTTTGTCACTGTCCAATGTGGTAATGTCCCAGTTTGGAACTTCGGTGACTTCATCAAGTGTCACAGCCAATATATCCTTCTTTACTGTTTTCTTTTTCTTCTTCTTTGGATGGGTTGTAAATTGATGTACCACCATATATAAGGCTTGAGATTGGGTTGATTTTTTTGGTGAGTGTCAAGAGGATGAGGCATTATTTTGTATCTATTTTGTGTTCACCAGCTAGTTTGGTGAAGACGTCTCCTCACATACCCTGGGTGTATCAACAGATGAATCTTCTTTTAGTTTTATTCCCTCATTTTTCTTGAATTCCTCATGCTTATCTTTCTCTTCAACCTTTCTCAATGTATCATCTGTGTTTTTATCTGCCTCTTTCTTTTGTTCTTTTGATACATCTTGTTGCTCATCGGTTGCATCCTTAATTTTAGTATTTGTATACTTAGGAGTGTTGGATGCACCTTGGTTTTCATCAGTACCCATATCCTTGGGTATATCATCATCTTTCTTAGATGATTTATCCTGACTTAACTGTATATCAATAGAATCTATTAATATATTCATGTTTGTCGCATATTGACAGTTGCAGTGTTAATAAGTATGTCCTACCCGTCGGTATTACCCTTTGTAGCGTTGATGTCTTCATCTTTTTGGATCTCTATTGCAAGGTCTTTTCCTATAATGGTATTGACTATGTGGTCTAACCATGAATCATCATTCATATCAACATCTAAGTTACCCATTATTGATATTTCCTCTTTGGCAACTTCTTCATCCTCCAAGTTTATGTGGATGGGGCTTTCTGGTACTTGATCAGCTTTGCCATCTTTTGACCAATCTTCATCTATAACATCTATCTATTTTTGGCCTATGATCTAAATCTCTTCACTCTCTAACTCAACTGTTGAGTTACCTATTTTGTTGATAGGGTCCTTTGTAGGACTATTTTTCTCATCAGGATTGAGTATTTCACTCCATATTTTATGAGTGTCTTCTTCTAGCTCTATAAGTTTCTCTTGTAGAAATTTATAAGCTCTCAACTTGGGTGAGAAGATTTTTGCATATTTATCCATGACTTCTTTTATTTCTTCTTTAGTTTATTCAGGAGGTAGAAGAGAGACCAATACTCTTTCTCTTGTTCTCTTTTCCTCATGTAGTGCAAAGGTGAATCTAGAAGCTATTCTATCTAATAGTTCTTGCGGCACATCTCTTGTGGTGAATTACTGTGGGACATAATAATGTTTGCATAATTTGGAAAATAGTGCATCTTCTATCTTATTTTGTTTATCAGTGTCCCATCTTAACCATTTTCTTATCTTTGGATGACCAACTGATGCAGATTCAGAAATGTACTTACATATGTCATCAATGTCAGTAGATGGTGAGGCAACCTTTGCTTTTTCCTTTGCTATTTTGACAGTGTCAGGTTCATCGATTGCTAAATCTTCTAATTCTTCATTAGTTTGAACATATTTCCTCCTCTTGGAAGGTTCCCTAGCTGGTTTTTTTGCTTTTTGAGGTGCACGTTTGAACATATTTTGAGGTGCTTTTTGCTTTTTTTGCTTTCATTAGTTTGAACATATTTCCTCCTCTTGTACACCTTCTCTTTTACCATGGGAGAAGGAATAGCATCCTATGCTATTTGGCTTCTTGTTCTAGACTTTTTAGGTGGAGGAGGAGGTGGTGAATTAGACTTCTCTTCCTTTGATTCATTTATGTCTATTGTATCACCAATGGGAAGTTGTTCCTTGGTGTCTTCCTCCTTACTTTGTTGTTCCTCCTTACCTTCTTCTTCATCTTCTTCATCAGAAGATATTTTCAAGTTCTTTTTTAGATTCTTTACCATTCTTTTTGACTGCTTTACAGCCTTTTTGACAACAAGAGTTGACTTAATCTTTAGTTTGGCCTCTTCATATGTACCAAATCTCAATTTTTTGTTGTCAATGGGTTCATTTAACAATGCCTAAATGCATTCAGTTGCTAATCCTATTTTAATTTCATAATCCAACTTTGAAAGCCATGATTTTCTTGGAACTACAGCTTGTATGTAAGTGAAGTCTGTATCCACCATAAAACATATCTCTTCTATGTGTTCCTCTATCAGACTCTCAAGAATTCTACTTCTAGCTTGTAGAATTTCCTTAATGGTTTTGAAATATTCATGCATTACATTATCAAAATCTGTACCAAGTGATTCTACGAATTCACTTATCTGAATGGTAATCGGTCTACTTGTGTCCCATGCTACTTTTCCTATGGAAGGAAAGTAATCTTTGAAGTAAAAGAATATACATATTATGAGGGAAACAAACTTACATGTGTTTGTCCTTGAGGACCTTATTGTGCACATGTTCTCCTCAAATTGATATAATAGGATCTCTGCCAGATTCATCTTCTTCCCCTGTTTGATGATCTTATATGTTGTGCTTATGGCAGTGCTAGATACACTATTCATTCTTCTTGCTTGGAAGATTTTGTATCCAACAACACATGCTCCAAACTTTAGCTCTGCGTTAGTAATGGTGTTGACCTTTAGTGCCCTTTCATAAGATTTTGCACCTGTTAATCTTTCAACTTCTGCTAGAGATGGATGTTTGTGAGCTTATGGTTTATCATTTGTTGGATAACCAGTCATGGTGTGTATAACATCCTTTGTTGTAGCCTTTGGTTTGTTCAGCCATAGAGTGTTGTCGTGAACTCCGCTTAGAATAATTTTGATCCACTCTGTCTTGAAAACCTTGGGAAAATGCAATGCATTAGTGAGTCCCTTAACTTCCAAGTGTTTATGCTCTTCTTTGAGCTTTCCAGTATCATCACAAAGTTCCCTATAGGCATTTTCAAGGTCTAGATCTCCTATCTCTGAGATCTTATAGTGAATGTAGGACCTTACATCCTCTACTAAAAAAACCATAGGTGGGATTTAGGAGAATGCTCAAGAATCATCAGGTTGGGAAGCTATTTTAGGGTGTAATTTATACTTAGGTTCAGCATACACTCCTCTGTTGACAAGTTTGAAGGGTTTCTTCTTTTCATCCTTTATTTTCTCTACCTTAGAAGTTGATGCCATTGTATTTTTGATTTAGGGATTTTTTGTAAATCAAAACAGTGCTATCGGTGAGTGTATTAACTTAATGATTCTCTATTATTGCCTGTGAATCTCAATGCTTTGTGATTGACTTCTGTTGGGTTGCTTTCCAATCTTCTCTCAAATTGCTCTTCTCTACTTGAAAATTGTGGGTGCAAAAATGAGCTTACCCATCAGGCTTTTATACCCTTTTGTGCCCTAAGTTGTCATTAATGTTTACCAACTCATCGGTTTATGAAGACAACTTTTGTCGTTAAAGACATTCATAACATCTCCAGTGTCTGTGTAAAGCATCGGGGTAGCTAGCGGTTTTGGAGACTTCACCGATGATTGTCAGTGATGTTGTGAAGATAGCTTTTGTGTTTCAATATTCACTGGTATTCATTAGTTTACACTTAGCTTGTGTAATGACCAATACATTCTGGTAAGTCTTACTAACTTTTCTGTGTGTGTTCACCAATGCATATTGTGCCCAATAACTGATGGTTTCTTTTCAATAGATTAACAAGTGACAATATATTGCATCTTTATTCATGCCTATATTACAATATGAACTATGTATAATGGAATTGATGCATAGTAAAACTTGTCATAATGTAGTTCCATACTTACTTGTGCAATCTAGTTAGATGTAGTGATGTCACTGGATCTATTGGATGGGGTGTCACTATTTGTATTGCTTGTTCTAGCACCTTTAGTGTTTGTGGCTTTTACCACATCTTGTTTCTCATTCTTTTGACATCGTCAATGGTATTTCCATTGGGATGTGTATTTGTGTCTGTTAGTCGGTCTTTGCAATCTTTTATCACATGTCCAACCTTATGACAGTGCAAACATGCCATATCTGGATTGGTCCAACCTCTTGACCTTTTGGCCCTTTTTCTCATACAGTTGGTAGCAATATGACCATACCTTCCACATGCTGTGCAATTTACCTATGTGTTATAGTCCCAAACATATGAGTTACCTTCTCTTGTTGGTTTGTAGCTTTTATCAGTTTCCTTTTGAGTCCTTGCCTTGCTATTCTTTTTATAGCATTCCTGATGTGTATGCCCATTCATCTTGCATGTAGGACAGTACTTGTCCATATAGGTTTTTCTCTTTGGATTTGTCACTTTGGATCTACACTCATATTCCTTGTGTCCTTTCTTTTGACATTTATAACCATTACCAATAAAAGTAGATTGTGCTTGAGAAATACCTTTCATTTTTCTTCTGTAGATGTTTGAGGTGTGGCTTGGTTTTCCACAGTGATTGCATGATAGCTTCTTGGATCTTGGGGTTGTGAAAGCATTCCTCTTATTTGGTTGATTAGAGGATTCTCCATTCTCATTGTACCCTAATCCTGTGTAGTTGTTGACTCTTCTTTGTCCATCAATAAAATCATACATCCTTTTGTTGATATCCTCAGCCTTTTTAATTAACTCATTGTGTTGATTTTGGAATTTGATTTCATGCTTCAATTTTTCATTCTCTTCTCTTAGCTCACCAATGATCTATATTCTTTCAATGAGTTTTGTATTTAATATGTTTGCTTCTTGACTCATAAGAATAATCTGGTTGGTAACCTCATGGTGATGCTCAATGAGTCTTTGAATCTCTGATTCTTTCTCTTGTAGTTTCTTTGTAATCTTCCTCCTATCATTAATAGCTAGTGTTCTTTTATTTTCATCTTTTCTTGCATCATTCATGACATCAATCAGTTTTACCATTTGAGTCTCTTGATCAATTTGCATCATCTTGATTTGATCTGTGAGATGTAGATTGATCTCTTGTATACTTTTAATTTCTTCAACTGATGCGTCTGAAGCTTTGCTCAATGATGATTCAGTTGTTTCAAAGTAATAAATTATTTCCAATTCTTTGTAGTCTTTCTCATTCAGCCTGGTTGCCATAATATTTCTTTCATCAAGAAGTTTTCTCAACTTTATATTTGCCTCCTTATACTATTCATAGTTTATTTTCATTTGTAACTTCTCATTCTCAATAGTCCTATCCAGTCTGAACTTGTCCATTGCTCCAATCTTTTCTCTCAATTCTTTAAGATTTTCAAGAGAGAGACTTAGCTCTGATACCAATTCTTGGAATTATACTAAGATTATGTACTGAGAGGGGAGGGGTGGATCAGTACCTCTAAAAATTTTCATGGTTAGCCCATTAACCCTTAATCATCAGTTTGTAAGTTATCTTATCTAACTGTTCATCTTTCTTTATGCATATGTAATCATATCATATATTCTTTTTAGTATGTAACCATAATAAAAACATTCATGAAAATAGATAGCACATGACACAAGATATGATATCGCAGAAAACTCCTATTAGGAAGTAAAAACTGCGATGGGGATTGTTACCAACAAAAATTCACTATCTGTAGATAAGAAGGGGCCGGTTAAGGCTTACATTTGGTCACTTCTGATTAGTGGGTTAGGGGTGAGATTAGTGGTTCAAGATTGGCCTTTTTCATAAGACAATGTAAGATCAGAAAACAATTTCTGGGTTTTGTTCATCTCAGCATTTTGGTTTCAGATCATACTTCAGATTTTCTAGAAACAGAGCACAAACCCCATAAAACAACATTCTTCAGATTTTCAATTATTTAAGGTTGGTACATTCCTCCTATCCATTTCAATTCAAATCCTTAATCATTCTAAATCTATCACACATTTACATTCATTCACACACATTTTAAGACGGAAACCTAGGATCTCCTTCTTTATTCTTATTTCCAATAGATTGATTCATTTATGCATTGATCTATTTTGTGTTGATCAATTTGGATCCTTCCTATGTGCATTTGAGAATAAAGGGGAATTTCTTATTTATCCCTCCACTCTAAACATTAAATGTAAGGTGATAAGTGATTTGAGTATCAAAACACTCTTATTCTATTAACATCATTTTCTACCTTACACCTACCTAATATTTTGATGTCAAATATTTCTATTTTAAATTTCATGAACATCAGAGCTCGTTTGAAATATTAATTTAAACTTTCAATTTTTCTCAATCAGAGGAAACCCCACCTAATATTTTGTTTTCAAATGCTTCTATTTTAAATTGGAAGCATTTGACATCAAAATATTAATTTAAAGTTTCACTTTTACACAATCAGAGGATAACCCACCTAATATTTTAATGTCAAACGCTTCCATTTTAATTTCACAAAGATTGGATCTCCTTTGAAATATTAATTTAAAGTTTCAATTTTGCTCAATCAGAGGAAAACCCACCTAATATTTTTAATGTCAAATGCTTCTATTTTAAATTTCATAGGGATCTAAGCTCGTTTAAATTATTAATTTCAAGTTTTAATTTTACAAAATCAAGGGAAAACCCACCTAATATTTTGATGTCAAATACTTCCAATTTAAATTTCATGAAGATCGGAACTTGTTTGAAATATTAATTTAAAGTTTCAATTTTTCTCAATCAGAGGAAAACCCACCTAATATTTTGATGCCAAATGCTTCCATTTTAAATTTCAAGAAGATCGGAGCTCATTTGAAATATTAATTTAAACTTTCAATTTTGCTCCCAGACGTAAAACAGTCACAAAAAACTTTCAATTTTGCACAATTAGAAGTAAACCCACCTAATATTTTGATGTCAAATGTTTCCATTTTAAATTTCATGAATATCGGAGCTCATTTGAAATATAAATTTATACTTTCAATTTTGCTCAATCAAAGGAAACCCAAACTAATATTTTGATGTCAAATGCTTCTATTTTAAATTTAAAGAATTTGACATCAAAATATTAATTTAAAGTGTCAAATATTAATATAAAGTTTTAGTTTTACACAATCAGAGGAAAACCCACCTAATATTTTAATGTCAAATGCTTCCATTTTAAATTTCTTGAAGATCAGATCTCGTTTGAAATATTAATTTAAAGTTTCAATTTTGCTTAATCAGAGGAAAACCCACCTAATATTTTGATGTCAAATGCTTCTATTTTGAATTTCACAGAGATCCGAGGTCGTTTGAAATATTAATTTCAAGTTTCAATTTTACACAATCATTGGAAAACCCACCTAATATTTTGATGTCAAATGCTTTGAATTTAAATTTAACGAAGATCGGAGCTCGTTTGAAATATTAATTTAAAGTTTCAATTTTTCTCAATCAGAGGAAAACCCACCTAATTTTTTGATGTCAAATGCTTGCATTTTAAATTTCACGAAGATCAGAGCTCATTTGAAATATTACTTTAAAGTTTCAATTTTGCTCCCGGACGTAAAACATGTGACAAAAAATTTTCAATCTTGCACAATTAGAGGTAACCCTACGTAATATTTTTATGTCAAATGCTTCCATTTTAAATTTTTTGAACATCGAAGCTTGTTTGAAATATTAATTTAAACTTTCAATTTTGCTCAATCAGAGGAAAACCCACCTAATATTTTGATGTCAAATGCTTCTATTTTAAATTGGAAGCATTTGGCATCAAAATCAAAATTTCAAATATTAATTTAAAGTTTTAGTTTTACACAATCAAAGGAAACCCCACATAATATTTTAATTTCAAATGCTTCCATTTTAAAATCCATGAAGATTGGATCTTGTTTGAAATATTAATTTAAAATTTAAATTTTGCTCAATCAGAGGAAAACCCACCTAATATTTTGATGTCAAATGCTTCTATTTTAAATTTCACAAAGATCTGAGATTGTTTAAAATATTAATTTCAAGTTTCAATTTTACACAATCAGTGGAAAACCCACCAAATATTTTGATGTCAAATTCTTCCAATTTAAATGTCACAAAGATCGGAGCTCGTTGAAATATTAATTTAAGGTTTCAATTTTGCTCAATCAGAGGAAAACCCACCTAATATTTTGATGTCAAATGCTTCCATTTTAAATTTCATGAAGATCTGAGCTCATTTGAAATATTAATTTAAAGTTTCAATTTTGCTCCCGGACGTAAAATGTGTCACAAAAAATTTTCATTTTTTCACAATCAGAGGTAAAGCCACCTAATATTTTGATGTCAAATGCTTCCATTTTAAATTTCATGAACATTGGAGCTTGTTTGAAAATATTAATTTAAACCTTCAATCTTGCTCAATTAGAGGAAAACCCACCTAATATTTTGATGTCAAATTCTTCTATTTTAAATTGGAAGCATTTGATATTAAAATATTAATTTAAAGTTTTAGTTTTACACAATCAGAGGAAAACCCACCTAATATTTTAATGTCAAATGCTTCCATTTTAAATTTCACGAAGATCGGATCTCATTTTAAATATTAATTTAAAGTTTCAATTTTTCTCAATTAGAGGAAAACCCACCTAATATTTTGATTTCAAATGCTTCAATTTTAAATTTCACAGAGATTTAAGCTCGTTTGAAATATTAATTTCAAGTTTCAATTTTACATAATCAGTGGAAAACCCACCTAATATTTTGATGTCAAATGCTTCCAATTTAAATTTCACGAAGATCAGAGCTCATTTGAAATATTAATTTAAAGTTTCAATTTTGCTCAATCAAAGGAAAACCCACCTAATATTTTGATGTGCAATGCTTCCATTTTAAATTTCACAAAGACTGGAGCTCATTTGAAATATTAATTTAAACTTTCAATTTTGCTCCCAGACATAACACATGTCACAAAAAAGTTTCAAGTTTCCACAATCAGCGGTAAACCCACCTAATAGTTTTATGTCAAATGCTTCCATTTTAAATTTCATGAACATCGAAGGTCATTTCAAATATTAATTTAAACATTCAATTTTGCTCAATCAGAGGAAAACCTACCTAATATTTTGATGTCAAATGTTTCTATTTTAAATTGGAAAAATTTGACATCAAAATATTAATTTAAAGTTTTATTTTTACACAATCAGAGGAAAACCCAATTAATATTTTAATGTCAAATGCTTCCATTTTAAATTTCATGAAGATCGGATCTTGATTGAAATATTAATTTAAAGTTTCAATTTTTCTCAATCAGAGGAAAACCCACCTAAAATTTTGATGTCAAATGCTTCTATTTTAAATTTCATGGAGATCCGAGCTCATTTGAAATATTAATTTCAAGTTTCAATTTTACACAATCAGTGGAAAACCCACCTAATATTTTAATGTCAAATGCTTCCAATTTAAATTTCATGAAGATCGGAGCTCGTTTGAAATATTAATTTAAGGTTTAAATTTTGCTCAATCAGAGGAAAACCCACCTAATATTTTGATGTCAAATGCTTGCATTTTAAAATTCATGAAGATTGAAGCTCATTTGAAATATTAATTTAAACTTTCAATTTTGCTACCAGACGTAAAATGTGTCACAAAAAAGTTTCAATTTTCCACAATCAAAGGTAAACCCACCTAATATTTTGATGTCAAATGCTTCCATTTTAAATTTCATGAACATCGAAGCTCGTTTGAAATATTAATTTAAAGTTTCAATTTTTCTCAATCAGAGGAAAACCCACCTAATTTTTTGATGTCAAATGCATCTATTTTAAATTGGAAGCATTTGACATAAAAATATTAATTTAAAGTTTTAGTTTTACACAATCAGAGGAAAACCCACCTAATATTTTAATGTCAAATGCTTCAATTTTAAATTTTACAAAGATCAAATCTCGTTTGAAATATTAATTTAAAGTTTCAATTTTGCTCAATTAGAGGAAAACCCACCTAATATTTTGCTGTCAAATGATTCTAGTTTAAATTTCATGGATATCCGAGCTTGTTTGAAATATTAATTTCAACTTTCAATTTTACACAATCAGTGGAAAACCCGCGTAATATTTTGATGTCAAATGCTTCCAATTTAAATTTCACGAAGATCGAAGATCGTTTGAAATATTAATTTATAGTTTCAATTTTGCTCAATCAGAGGAAAACCCACCTAATAGTTTGATGTCAACTGCTTCCATTTTAAATTTCAGGAAGATCGAAGCTCGCTTGAAATATTAATTTAAAGTTTCAATTTTGCTCCCGAACGTAAAACGTGTCACAAAAAAGTTTCTATTTTGCACAATCAGAGGTAAACCCACCTAATATTTTGATGTCAAATTCTTCCATTTTAATGTTCATGAACGTTAGAACTTGTTTGAAATATTAATTTAAAATTGCAATTTTGGTCAATCAGAGGAAAACGCACCTAATATTTTGATGTCAAATGCTTCTATTTTAAATTGAAAGCATTTGACATGAAAATATTAATTTAAAGTTTCAAAGATTAATTTAAAGTTTTAGTTTTACACAATCAGAGGAAAACCCACCTAATATTTTAATGTCAAATGCTTGCATTTTAAATTTCCTGAAGACAAGATCTCGTTTGAAATATTAATTTAAATTTTTAATTTTCCTAATTTAGGGGAAAACCTACGTAATATTTTGATGTCAAATGCTTCTATTTTAAATTTCATGAAGATCCGAGCTCGTTTGTAATATTAATTTCAATTTTCAATTTTACACAATCAGTGGAAAACCCACCAAATTTTTTGATGTCAAATGCTTCAAATTTAAATTTTATGACGATCTTATCTCCTTTGAAATATTAATTTAAAGTTTCAATTTTGCTAAATCAGAGGAAAACCCACCTAATATTTTGATGTCAAATGCTTCCATTTTAAAATTAACGAAGATCAAAGCTCATTTTAAATATTAATTTCAACTTTCAATTTTACACAATTAGTGGAAAACCCACCTCATATTTTGACGTCAAATGCTTCCAATTTAAATTTCATAAGATCAGAGCTCATTTGAAATATTAATTTAAAGTTTCAATTTTGCTCAATCAAAGGAAAACCCACCTAATATTTTGATGTCAAATGCTTCTATTTTAAATTTCACAAAGATCGGAACTTGTTTGAAATATTAATTTAAAGTTTCAATTTTGTTCCTGGATGAAAAACATGTAACAAAAAAGTTTCAATTTTGCATAAGCAGAGGTAAACCCACCTAATATTTTGATGTCAAATGGTTCACAAATATCGGAGCTCGTTTGAAATATTAATTTAAACTTTCAATTTCTCTTAATCAGAGGAATACCCACCTAATATTTTGATGTCAAATGCTTCTATTTTAAATTGGAAGCATTTGACATCAAAATATTAATTTAAAGTTTTAAGATAATAATTTAAAGTTTTAGTTTTACACAATTAGAGGAAAACCCACCTAATATTTTAATGTCAAATGCTTCCATTTTAAATTTCAGGAAGATCGGAACTTGTTTGAAATATTAATTTAAAGTTTCAATTTTGCTCAATCAGAGGAAAATCCACCTAATATTTTGATGTCAAATGCTTCTATTTTAAATTTCAAAGAGATCTCAGCTTGTTTGAAATATTAATTTCAAGTTTCAGTTTTACACAATTAGTGGAAAACCCGCCTAATATTTTGATGTCAAATGCTTCCAATTTAAATTTCATGAAGATCAGAGCTCGTTAGAAATATTAATATAAGGTTTCAATTTTTCTCAATCAGAGGATAACCCACCTAATATTTTGATGTCGAATGCTTCCATTTTAAATTTCACGAAGATCGGAGCTCATTTGAAATATTAATTTAAACTTTCAATTTTGCTTTAGGACGTAAAACATTTCACAAAAAAGTTTCAATTTTGTACAATCAGAGGTAAACCCACCTAATATTTTGAATTCAAATGCTTCCATTTTAAATTTCATGAACATCGGAGCTCGTTTGAAATATTAATTTAAACTTTTTATTTTTCTCAATCATAGGAAAACCCACCTAATATTTTGATGTCAAATGCTTCTATTTTAAATTAGAAGCATTTGACATCAAAATATTAATTTAAAGTTTCAAATATTAATTTAAAGTTTTAGTTTTACACAATCGTTGGAAAGCCCACCTTATATTTTAATGTCAAATGCTTCCATTTTAAATTTCACAAAGATCAGATCTCGTTTGGAATATTAATTTAAAGATTCAATTTTGCTCAATTAGAGGAAAACCCACCTAATATTTTGATGTCAAATGATTATAGTTTAAATTTCATGGATATCCGAGTTGGTTTGAAATATTAATTGGAAGTTTCAATTTTGTAAAATCAGTGGAAAATCCACCTAACATTTTGATGTCGAATGCTTCCAATTTAAATTTCATGAAGATCGGAGCTCATTTGAAATATTAATTAAAAGTTTCAATTTTTCTCAATAGGAGGAAAACCCACCTAATATTTTCATGTCAAATGCTTCCATTTTAAATTTTATGAAGATCGGAGCTGGTTTGAAATATTAATTGAAACTTTCAATTTTTCTCCCAGATGTAAAATGTGTCATAAAAAAGTTTCAATTTTGCTCAATCAGTGGAAAACCCACCTAATATTTTGATGTTAAATGCTTCCAATTTAAATTTCACAAATATCAGAGCTCATTTGAAATATTAATTTAAACTTTCAATTTTGCTCAATTAGAGGAAAACCCAGCTAATATTTAGATGTCAAATGCTTCCATTTTAAATTTCATGAAGATCTAAGCTCATTTGAAATATTAATTTAAAGTTTCAATTTTGGTCCCAGACGTAAAATGTGTCACAAAAAATTTTCAATTTTGCACAATCAGAGGTAAACCCACCTAATATTTTGATGTCAAATTCTTCCATTTTAAATTTCACGAAGATCTGATCTTGTTTGAAATATTAATTTAAAGTTTCAATTTTGCTCCCAGACGTAAAACGTGTCATAAAAAAGTTCCAATTTTGCATAGTCAGAGGTAAACACACTTAATATTTTGATGTCAAATGCTTCCATTTTAAATTGAACAAATATTGGAGCTCGTTTGAAATATTAATTTAAACTTTTAATTTTGCTCAATCAGAGGAAAACCCACCTAATATTTTGATGTCAAATGCTTGTATTTTAAATTTCACAGAGATCTGAGCTTGTTTGAAATATTAATTTCAAGATTCAATTTTACACAATTAGTGGAAAACCCACCTATTATTTTGATGTCAAATGCTTCCAATTTAATTTTCACAAAGATCGGAGTTGGTTTGAAATATTGATTTAAAGTTTCAATTTTTCTTAATTAGAGGAAAACCCACCTAATATTTTGATGTCAAATCCTTCCATTTTAAATTTCACGAAGATTTGAGCTCATTTGAAATATTAATTTAAAGTTCCAATTTTATTCCTAGACGTAAAACGTGTCATTAAAAAGTTTCAATTTTGCATAGTCAGAGGTAAACACACCTAATATTTGATGTCAAATGCTTCCATTTTAAATTTCACAAATATCAGAGGTCGTTTGAAATATTAACTTAAAGTTTCAATTCTGCTCAATCAGAGGAAAACGTACCTAATATTTTGATGTCAAATGCTTCCATTTTAAATTTCACGAAGATCTGAGCTCGTTTGAAATATTAATTTAAAGTTTCAATTTTGCTCTCGGACGTAAAACGTGTCATAAAAAAATTTCAATTTTGCACAGTCAGAGGTAAACACACCTAATATTTTGATGTCAAATGCTTCCATTTTAAATTTCACAAATATCAGAGCTTGTTTGAAATATTAATTTAAACTTTCAATTTTGCTCAATCAGAGGAATACCCACCTATTATTTTGATGTCAAAAACATATATTTTAAATTGGAAGCAATTAAAATCAAAATATTAATTTGAAGTTTTAAATATAAATTGAAAGTTTCAGTTTTACACAATCAGAGGAAAACCCACCTAATATTTTCATGTCAAATGCTTCCATCTTAAATTTCATGAAGATCGAATCTCGTTTGAAATATTCATTTAAAGTTTCAATTTTGCTCAATCAAAGGAAAACCTACCTAATATTTTGATGTCAAATGCTTCTATTTTAAATTCCACGGAGATCCGAGCTCGTTTGAAATATGAATTTCAAGTTTCAATTTTACACAATCAGTGGAAAACCCACCTAATATTTTGATGTCAAATTCTTCCAATTCAAATTTCATGAAGATCGGAGCTCGTCTGAAATATTAATTTAAAGTTTCAATTTTTCTCAATCAGAGGAAAACTAGCGTTATATTTTGATGTCAAATGCTTGCATTGTAAATTTCACGAAGATCTGAGCTCGTTTGAAATATGTATTTAAAGTTTCAATTTTGCTCCCATACGTAAAAGGTGTCAAAAAAAGTTTCAATTTTGCACAATCAGAGGTAAACCCACCTAATATTTTGATGTCAAATGCTTCCATTTTAAATTTCACAAACATCAGAGCTCGTTTGAAATATTAATTTAAACTCTCAATTTTTCTCAATTAGAGGAAAACCCACCTAATTATATTTTGATGATAAATGCTTCTATTTTAAATTGGAAGCATTTGACATCAAAATATTAATTTAAAGTTTTAGTTTTACACAATCAGAGGAAAACCCACCTAATATTTTAGTGTCAAATGCTTCCATTTTAAATTTTAGGAAGATTGGATCACGTTTGAAATATTAATTTAAAGTTTCAATTTTGCTTAGTAAGAAGAAAACCCAGCTAATATTTTGATGTCAAATGCTTCTATTCTGAATTTCACAGAGATCTAAGCTTGTTTGAAATATTAATTTCAAGTTTTAATTTTACACAATAAGTGGAAAACCCACCTAATATCTTGATGTGAAATGCTTCCAATTTAAATTTCATGAAGATCAGAGTTGGTTTGAAATATTGATTTAAAGTTTCAATTTTGCTCAATTAGAGGAAAACCCACCTAATAATTTGATGTCAAATGCTTCCATTTTAAATTTCACGAAGATCTGAGCTCGTTTAAAATATAAATTTAAAGCTTCAATTTTGCTCCTAGACATAAAATGTGTCACAAAAAAGTTTCAATTTTCCTCAATAAGAGGCAAACCCATCTAATATTTTGATGTCAAATGCTTCTATTTCAAATTTCATGAACATCGGAGCTCGTTTGAAATATTAATTTAAACTCTCAATTTTTCTCAATCAGAGGAAAAGCCACCTAATTTTTTTTATGTCAAATGCTTCTGTGTTAAATTGGAAGCATTTGACATCAAAATATTAATTTAAAGTTTCAAATATTAATTTAAAGTTTTAGTTTTACACAATCAGAGGAAAACCCAGCTAATATTTTAATGTCAAATGATTCTATTTTAAATTTCATGGAGATACGAGCTCGTTTGAAATATTAATTTCAAGTTTCAATTTTACACAATGAGTGGAAAACCCACCTAATATTTTGATGTCAAATGCTTCCAATTTAAATTTCATGAAAATTGGAGCTCGTTTAAAATATTAATTTAAACTTTCAATTTTGCTCAATCAGAGGAAAACTCACCTAATGTTTTGATTTCAAATGCTTCTACTTTAAATTGAAAGCATTTGACATAAAAATATTAGTTTAAAGTTTCAAATATTAATTTAAAGTTTCAGTTTTACACAATCAGAGGAAAACCCAGGTAATATTCTAATGTCAAATGCTTCCATTTTAAATTTCACAAAGATCGGATCTCAATTGAAATATTAATTTAAATTTTTAGTTTTGCTTAATTAGAGGAAAACCCACAGAATATTTTGATGTCAAATTCTTCTATTTTAAATTTCACAGAGATCCAAGCTCATTTGAAATATTAATTTCAAGTCTCAATTTTACACAATCAGTGGAAAACCCACGTAATATTTTGATGTCAAATGCTTCCAATTTAAATTTCACAAAGATTAGAGCTGGTTTGAAATATTAATTTAAAGTTTCAATTTTGCTCAATCAGAGGAAAACACACCTAATATTTTGATGTCAAATGCTTGCATTTTAAATTTCATGAAGATGTGAGCTCGTTTGAAATATTAATTTAAACTTTCAATTTTGCTCCTGGATGTAAAATGTGTCACAAAAAAGATTCAATTTTGCAAAATCAGAGGTAAACCCATCTAATATTTTGATGTCAAATGCTTCCATTTTAAATTTCACGAACATCGGAGCTTGTTCAAAATATTAATTTAAACTCTCAATTTTGCTCAATCAGAGGAAAACCCACCTAATATTTTGATGTCAAATGCTTCTATGTTAAATTGGAAGAATTTGACATCAAAATATTAATTTAAAGTTTCACATATTAATTTAAAGTTATAGTTTTACACAATCACAGGAAAACTCACCTAATATTTTAATGTCAAATGCTTCTATTTTAAATTTCACAGAGATC
Source organism: Thuja plicata (assembly GCA_018584345.1). Classification (NCBI taxonomy): domain Eukaryota; kingdom Viridiplantae; phylum Streptophyta; class Pinopsida; order Cupressales; family Cupressaceae; genus Thuja; species Thuja plicata. Next base: position 562,549 of record MU222169.1, on the reverse strand, counting down.
GCAGCTCGTTTGAAATATTAATTACAAGTTTCAATTTTACACAATCAGTGGAAAACCCACCTAATATTTTGATGTCAAATGATTCCAATTTAAATTTCATGAAGATTAGAGCTGGTTAGAAATATTAATTAAAAATTTCAATTTTGCTCAATTAGAGAAAAACCAACCTAATATTTTTATGTCAAATGCTTCCATTTTTAATTTCATAAAGATCTGAGCTCATTTGAAATATTAATTTAAAGTTTCATTTTTTCTCCTGGATGTAAAACGTGACACCAAAAAGTTTCAATTTTTCACAATTAGAGCTAAACCCACCTAATATTTTGATTTTTAATGCTTCCATTTTAAATTTCATGAACGTCGGAGCTCGTTTGAAATATTAATTTAAACTTTCAATTTTTCTCAATCAGAGGAAAACCCACCTAATATTTTTATGTCAAATGCTTCTATTTAAAATTGGAAGCATTTGACAACAAAATATTAATTTAAAGTTTCAAATATTATTTAAAGTTTTAGTTTTACACAATCAGAGGAAAACCCAACTAATATTTTAATGTCAAATGCTTCCATTTTAAATTTCATGAAGATCAGATCTCGTTTGAAATATTAATTTAAAGTTTTAATTTTGCTCAATCAGAGGAAAATCGACATAATATTTTGATGTCAAATGCTTCTATTTTAAATTTCATAGAGATCTGATCTTGTTTGAAATATTAATTTAAAGTTTCAATTTTACACAATGAGTGGAAATCCCACATAATATTTTGATTTCAAATGCTTCCATTTTAAATTTCACGAAGATATGAGCTCGTTTGAAATATTAATTTAAAGTTTCAATTTTGCTCCCAGACGTAAAATGTGTCACAAAAAAGTTTCAATTTTGCACAATCAGCGGTAAACCCACCTAATATTTTGATGTCAAATGCTTCTATTTTTATTTGGAAGCATTTGACATCAAAATATTAATTTAAAGATTGAGTTCTACATAATCAAAGGAAAACCCGCCTAAAATTTTAATGTCAAATGCTTCCATTTTAAATTTCACAAAGATCGTATCTCATTTGAAATATTAATTTTAATTTTCAATTTTGCTCAATCAGAGGAAACCCCACTAAATATTTTGATGTCAAATGCTTCTATTTTAAATTTCACGGAGATTTGAGCTCATTTGAAATATTAATTTCAAGTTTCAATTTTACACAATGAGTGGAAAAACCACCTAATATTTTTATGTCAAATGCTTCTAATTTAAATTTCCTGAAGATCGGAGCTGGTTTGAAATATTAATTTAAAGTTTCAATTTTTCTCAATCAGAGGAAAACCCACCTAATATTTTGATGTCAAATGCTTCCATTTTAAATTTCACAAATATATGAGAGCGTTTGAAATATTAATTTAAAGTTTCCATTTTCCTCCTAGACGTAAAATGTGTCAAAACAAAGTTTTAATTTTGTACAATGAAAGGTAAACCCACCTAATATTTTGATGTAAAATGCTTCCATTTTAAATTTCACGAACATCAGAGCTCTTTTGAAATATTATTTTAAACTTTCAAATTTTCTCAATCAGAGGAAAACCCACCTAATATTTTGATGTCAAATGCCTCTATTTTAAATTGGAAGCATTTGACATCAAAATATTAATTTAAAGTTTCAAATATTAATTTAATTTTTTTGTTTTACACAATTAGAGGAAAACCCACCTAATACTTTAATTTCAAATGGTTCCATTTTCATGAACATCGGATCTCGTTTAAAATATTAATTTAAAGTTTCAATTTTACTGAATCAGAGGATAACCCACCTAATATTTTGATGACAAATGCTTCTCTTTTAAATTTCACGGAGATCCGAGCTCGTTTGAAATATTAATTTCAAGTTTCAATTTTACACAATCAGTGGAAAACCTACCTAATATTTTGATGGCAAATGCTTCCATTTTAAATTTCACAAAGATCGGAGCTGATTTGAAATATTAATTTAAACATTCAATTTTGCTCCCAGACGTAAAACATGTCTTAAATTTTTTTTGAATTTTGCACAATCAGAGGTGAACACACCTAATATTTTGATGTCAAATGCTTCCATTTTAAGTTTCACGAACTTCAAAGCTCATTTCAAATATTAGTTTAAAGTTTCAATTTTGCTCAATCAGAGGAAAACCCACCTAATATTTTGATGTTAAATGCTTCTATTTTAAAATGGAAGGATCTGACATCAAAATACTAATTTAAAGTTTCAAATATTAATTTAAAGTTTCAATTTTACACAATCAGAGGAAAACCCACCTGATATTTCAATCTCAAATGCTTCCATTTTAAATTTCACGAAGATCGTATCTCGTGTGAAATATTAATTTAAAGTTTCAGTTTTGCTCAATCAGAGGAAAACCCAATTAATATTTTGATGTCAAATGCTTCTATTTTAAATTTCATGGAGATCCGAGCTTGTTTGAAATTTTAATTTGGAGTTTCAATTTTACACAATCAGTGGAAAACCCACCTAAAATTTTGATGTCAAATGCCTCCAATTTAAATTTCACGAAGGTCGAGCTCGTTTGAAATATTAATTTAAAGTTTCAATTCTCTCAATGATGCATAAACTTCAAGAGGTCATAATTTTTGACTCGGATGTGGGTTTTGGCTAAAATTTTACAGGCAGATTCGTGAGCTAGATTCTTTTTGGGAGCCTGAACTTTCATCTTGACCTCGAAAATTATCTTTTTTGTTTTCTTTCAAGTTTTTTGAGTTTTGTTTTTTGTAATAAATCTAAAATTATGTTTCTGATTTCGTGGATTAGTTGGAAATTCATCTTGCCTTAGTTGATAGATTTTCTAGGGAAAAATTGAGATTCTTAGGATGAGTTTTAAAAGATACCAAAAATGGAAAAAAACTATTTTTCCCAAAAATCTGCCAAATATGGTAATTTTCAAAATTTTAATTGTTGGAAATAATCAAGACTAACCAAGTTACTGAGAGGGGAGGGGTGAATCAGTAACTCTTAAAACTTTGAAACATTTATGCACATGTATATACTTTTACCATTCATTTATTTAATCTACTGCA